>JAZKJV010011496.1:217500-289005 GCA_037367405.1 Ottelia alismoides | reverse complement strand
TGAAATATTTTTATTTTATGTTTTTCTAATTTTTTTGTGATTTTTAATTAATTTTTGGAAATAAAAATAAGCTATTTACATTATATAGCTATATATAGGTATATATACAATATGTAGGCTTTTGATTTTTAATTATTATTTTTGTACAATTTTATTCCATTTTATATTTTATTTATTTATAGTATAAAATAAGGAATAAAAGGATGTTTTTATTTGATTTTTATTATTTATTTACATAGGTAAAATAAATAGTTATGTACATCTATATACATGGTATATGTACAATGTATTTTGTATTTTTGATTTTATTCTTTTTATTTGATTTTTGTTTTGATTCTTTTTATTTTATTTATTTACAATATATAGCATACAATATTTACAAAAAGTTTAGAAAATAACTTTATTTATTTACAAGGTTAAATAAATGTAGAAGCATGGTTTATGTACATGATGAAGGGGGTATTTTTAATCTTTTTGATTTTTAACTTTTTATTTTGTATTTATATTTTTATAAATATAAGTATTTACAAGCATATTTTTGGTGAGGAAAAATATTTTTATTTATTTACATAAATATTTACACATGAGCCCCTATCTCCCTCTACTTGGCTTTTATGCGGTCAGGCCCATGATGAGCCCTCCCTTGGGTTAGGTTGCTCAATATTTATTCTAAATATTTCCCTCTTTTTCTTTTTAATCTTTATTCTTTTATTTTTGCACAAAAACATGCTAATTATAGATTTTTACACAATGCATGCTTTTGCTAATTATTCCTATTTACACATATCTACATGCATTTGCAAAGGTTTTTGTAGCTAAATATAAGAATAAAGAGTGATGAATGGGTATTCATCAACTATATACAAGATATAGTGGGGAAGCAAGAAATCACGGTAACCTACATACCTACCACTGACATGTTGGTTGATTCTCTTACCAAGGGAATAACAGCATGAACATACATTAAACATGTTGGTTTAATGGGACTCGGGAATTTTTGAGTCAAGGAAGAGGTTTCATAGATAATGATCCTCACATGATAAATCTCCATGTATATACTACACGAATAATGGGAGTATATATGTTTTGACCACTTCAGTCAAGTGGGAGATGTAGAACGGCCACCATGACCGGCGTGGTCACGCAACCGTCTCAGGCGGTTGCGACAAGGTCGGGTCTCACGGAGACCCTAACCACTAGGGGTGTGAAGGATAGGGGCGGACGTGGAGATGGTTATACCCTATAAATAACCTCCTAGGAGGAGGGGAACGCCATCAATCGGAACTCGCTCGCCTAACGGGAGCCCCATCCGACCATATCCCTCCCTCTCTCGATCTCCCTCTCTCTCGTTCTCTCCCGAATAAGAATACAGAGGCGGCATACATGGTTTCCTTCGATGCATGCATGTGTGCAAGTATGTATTATGTGTATGTGTAGATATACATACTTACACACATATATGTATGTATGTATGTGGATCCCTGGGAGTAGGCTCCCTGGGAGCAAGTAACTTACATGCTCTCGCTCTTTCTTCTTCTTATTATTTTTTTTTTGAAATAAAATCTAGGAGAATGTTGGGCACCATATATCACTATAGTGTCACCCAAAATTCAACTCAACTTGAGACTTCTATCCACTACATCAAGACTATCATATTTTAATAATATCAAAATTGTTGAAATTGATCTTCTTCAGATGGACATGTTAGGAGTGTTTGTTTTATACGAAATTTGAAACATGTATTCCCTTATTATTATAAGTAAATCCCTCCGAGATTTCATTTCAAAAAATAAAAAATTATGGGGAAAAGGTGGGGGTATGCTCTTATATGCTCCCAGGGAGCATACTCATTTAACCCACATACACACATGTATGTATATGTGTGTGTATGCATGTATGTTTGCATGTATGCTAATGTCTTTGAACCCCACCACAAAGACTGTTCTTCTTTTGTTGGTTATATATATGTATATATAAATGAGGGCAGGGAGCCTGCACCCAGTGGTATAGGAAACTACATGCATCCACCCCATTTTCGCATTATTTTTTTACTTTTTTTTGAATTAAAAGTTGAAGGGATTTACTTAATATGTTGAGGGGAATAAGTGTTTCAAATTTCATGTAAAATAAACATTGCTAACATGTTCATCTAAAAGGGGTCGATTTCAGCAATTCTGAGACCGTTAAAATTTGGTAGTCTTGACGGAGATGATAGAAGTGTCGAATTAAGTTGAATTTGGAATGACAACATGGTGATACATGGTGATTTAAATTCCACAAGGTTTCATTTTAAAAAAATCAAAAAACAATGAAAAATTAGGCCGGGTGTAGGGAATTTCCTGCACCCGCCGGTGTAGGATCCTTTTTACCTATATAAATCATGGAATTTTTATGTTAGAATCTATTATCCCCATCAGGAAAAAAACTCTGGAACACTTTCTCACGAATACAACACAATAATAAGGTAACCACAACAACAACATGGATATACCTCTATTTCCGATAGAGAAAAGGGAGTCTACACCCAGGGGTGTAGGTAACTACCTACACCCGACTCATTTTTTCATAGATTTTTTATTTTTTTGAAATGAAATCTTGGGGGAATTAGATCACTATGTACTACCATGGTGTCATTCAAAATTCAACTTAATTCGAGACTCCTATCATCTTCATCAAGACTATCAAATTTTAACGGTCTCAGAATTACTGAAATTGACCCCTTCTAGATGAATGTGTTAGGAATGTTTGTTTGCATGAAACTTGAAACACATATTACTCTCAATATATTAAGAAAATCCCCCTAAGATTTCATTCAAAAAAACTCAAAAATCATGCAAAAAAAGGCCGGGTGTAGGTAGTTACCTACACCCTGGGCTTAGGCTCCCAGCTCCCTTTCCGATATGTGTCTGTATTATTATCTTCCTGGTACCAAACATGGATGAGTACGTTTATTCATTATGCAATTAGAAAAGGGACGTTGTTCTTTGGACCTATAAAATGAACGTATTCGTGGGTGAAGGCAAAGGGTGTCATTAATGGTGGAATGTAAGTCAAATGTAGATGTGTAAACAACATGGACACTTCAACTTTGACGTTTTATAATTGGCCTTTTACTCTTGCTTGTTTCCCATTTTTTGCACGGGATATAAATTATCCATGTATTTTGACTTAATATTCACATGATGATATCATGTGAATGTTTGTCAAAATACGTATTGCGAAGAAATGATGGCGGAATTATTGAATGTTGCACATTTTGTAGTATTGAATAATTTTTTTCTATTATTGAATACAATAATTTCAACAATATTAATATCATTTTAGTATACTTTAATGAAGATAATAACATGTAACATGATCAAAAATAATTATTTTAATTAAATAACTAATTAAGGGTGAGTTAGGTACGCGGGTTAGGGCGTGTTAAACTAGTAGAAAGTAACTCATTTTTGTGTTTTGGTGTTTGGATAGAGGGTTAAAATGTGGGTGTGTTTGAAGATAGTTTGTTGTGAGATGATTGTATTGAAGTTTGGAAAAGTGAGTAGTTATTGTGATGTGATTGCATTAAAGTTTGGAAAAGTGAGTAAAAGTTGAATGGTTTATAATTTTTATATGATATGATGGCATAATATATTATTTTTTGATGAAGTGGATGAAAGAAATTTGATTTAATATATTAAAAAAGAAAAAAATGTGGGGCCCACCACTACCCGAACGGGGTCTAAGTGTATATTGTAGTAGAGTGCATACATTATTAAGTCATAATACCAAGATACATAATTTCTAACCTATTTGTAATTATTCCTACTTAATGATAAACATGTAATTAGCTCATTACTATTCCATCTTGGACCTATAAAATGAATGTGAAATATGAGTGAAGGCAGAGACTGTCATTGATAGTGCAATGGAAGTCAAATGTGGATTTGCAAATAACATGGCCACTTCAACTTCGTTATTTTACGACCTTTCGCACTTAATTTTCCCCCATGCAAAAGCACATTTACATAAATTATGTGGGTATTTTGAATACCATTCACATGATGACATCATGTGAATGTTTGTCAAGGTATGTATTGCGAAGTAATGATGGAGAAATTATTGAATTATATGCATTTTATAAAACTAATAATTTGTAATACCTACTTTGATGCATGAACAAGTTTGATATTACACCAATTTTCTTTAGAATATGTATTAATCAAATATATATCTAATAAATTTTCTCTCAGGAGAAATTACTGTAGAATATAAGGAAATGATTGGACCGTGTACAAATTGGACAAATATGGTAATATTCATGTAATAAAAAAATCTAAAAATCTAATTTTATAAATAAATTTAACTATAACAATATTTGGAATATGAGAGTTGGTCGATTATGGGATGTTGTGGGATGAATTGATAATGAAATGGGTATGATTTTCTTTATAGATTTTTATTATTTAACTCAAGTGAAATATGGTAGTACGGGGTATTGGTGGATTTGATCATGTCGTAGGTGATGGAAAAAAATATACAAATGACGTGTGGCCTTAACTTGGCTACGTGTGAGACTAAGGCAGAATGTAGTAATCGGTTTGATTTTTTTATATTATAAGAAAGTTCTCGACATATAAGACCAGTAAATATGGATCGATGGTGCCAGAACATACCATTTCAACGTTCTAGAGATAGGGAGAGTGAAGAGCACGCGAAGCAACTGGAGAATTAAGTGCAAGAAACCAAGTTTCTGGTAAGGGTTATTCGATAGTATTCTTCATTATTTCTGTTGATCCGATCACCTCTATCTGGTTAGCTAATATCACTATGTACTGTAGAAAAATATAAATCTCGAAGCATCATATGCTTTGAATTTAAGATATAGATGATGGATTATTTCAAGAAAATCCGACTAAATGAAACCATGTGATTCTTTACTGATACAGGAGATAAGATTTATGTTATTAAAACAAGGAAATATTTTGTTGTAGCTAATACCATGCATCCATGTTGGAGTAGTAATTATGTAGAAGATTGGTTGTAGTAAAGATAAGAAGGAAAGCTAATCAAAGTATGTATATAATGGAATACACAAAATTTTACATAATATGTGGTTTGTTTCATATTTAGAATATAAATTTTAGAGGGATTATTTAAGAGAATATTAGGTAAAAATATCGTATTAATTATATGCTTAAAGAGTAATTGTGAATACCTCCTTCGTACTATATAAGTAGTAGTATAATTTCGAATTTTTAAGCTAATCAAACCAAGACGCGAGAATAATGGGATACAATACTAGTCTGAGATCCATCGAGCTAATGGTGGGTGGATATTCCATTATGTATGTGTTGATAAGAAATCTCACCATAAGAAATTATAAAGTGATTAGGCTAATGATACTGTAATAGGTAATTAGAGAATTTCCGTGCTTATGTAGGTCTTTGCAGTAATTAATGTTCATGTGAATATATCCTGACATTTTATTTACCAAGTTCAATTATGATTTGCATGTTGCAATACAGATGCAGTTTATGATTTATGAAATTTGTCAGGATAAGATATATAGATGCAAGTTTTACACGATATATGGTCAAGAATTTTCGTGATATAATATCAGAACAATGCACACTATGGCCTACTCCCCAGAAAAGTCATGAACAAGTCACTACATGTTGGGGTAGGTATATCCTCGTGGTATACCTATGGCCTATTACTTGTGACTTAGGAGGGCTTTGGGCCTGCATTTCGTATACTAATGGGCTTTGGGCCGTATGCAAAATGTACTCGGTCTTTGGGACCATTAACACGAATTGATAAGATTTTTCACGTTCTTGGGTTGAGTTTCTTTCCCTAGACAATTTTACACGGTTCATGACTTAGTACGACATGTTGGGGTAGTGTGACATTGAATATGATATGGTAAGATTGTCAAGATTTTTTTATGTTAGTTCATGTCATAAATATTTAATGATACATGTTGATTCATGCATATATTTTTCTATGTTTTCTAGCAAACAAGTATTTGATACAATGCAAGTTATATTGATAAAGTACTTTATCAAAAGCTTGAGATCCAATCGCTGGGTCTAAGCTCTTTCATGGGTTTAGACTCACCATTCTATTGTTATATTATTACAGATAAATCTTGAACAGGACGCTTGGCAGGAACGTGCATAGATGCGTATCACTAGTTGGAGGTTGCGCCATCAAAGACCTTAGTTTTTGGAAACTTTTTGATGTCATTAGCAGATGTTTGAGGAAAACAAAGTTGTGGATTTTTGTATGGATATGCAAGAATGGACAGTGATAATGATGTAAATATGTAGATCTTGTTTATATAGAAAGGTGGAATGTGAGGATTATATTCAGTGGTTGATGTGATCTAGATTGGATCTATAAGGTTTTATGAACAAATGATTCCATTGAATTTGTATAGGTTGTTTCAGGTACAGCTTGCGGTTTGGGGATCCATATTTTAAAGGAAACTCTGTCAAAATTTTACGAATAATGAGTAAAGATTATAATAGAATAATGATATGAAAGGAGGTTTATAATTAGGTTCTTGTCGCACTTGTCTCGGATAGAGGGATTGGTCGTGACAACTTGTGGTATCAGAGCAAAAGTTTTAGATTCTCATTTACAGTTGAATTATTAGGAGAATTGGAATACATAGGAAAATTGGATTATCGATTTTTTTTTAATGTTGAGGATTTATATTATTCTATCATATGAAACTTTAGGGATGTTTGTTTCTGAAATTCTATTAGAGGACTAATTAGAGTACTATATTTTTATCGGACATGATGGCGGCAGAGCAACCTCCTTGGACTACACAAGGATTGGGTGACAGGAATGAGACGAATAATAATAACTTGCAAGATACTCTAATGCTGATTTCCCAAACATTGGGAAGCATGGCTGCCCAATCCATGCGACCGCATGATTTCGGTCAGCAATTGCCTTTCGAGCATGTTCGCAAGTTAGGGGCACAATCATTCTATGGTACAGCTGATCCAAAAGTGGCCAAGGCATGGTTTGAGAATACAAAAAAAGTGTTCAATCTAATGGACTGTACAGATGAACAACGTCTGAAATTCTCTATTTTTCTATTAAAGGAAGACACTTATGATTGGTGGAAGTCTATCTTGATAAAATATGCAGACCCTGCTATTACTCCGACGTGGCAGATCTTCCAGAAGAAATTTAATGAAAAATATTATCCAAGAGTTTATCAGGAAGAACGTCATCGAGATTTTTTGTATTTAACACTAGGAAGTATGTCAGTGGATGAATATGAGAAGCGTTTCATTGAATTGTCCAAGTATGTTCCTTTCCTAGTGGCTAAAGAGGAAGAAAAATGTCGCCGCTTCGAGGATGGTTTACACATTGACATAAAGTCTATGGTAGCTATTGTAGGATATACTATTTATGCTGATCTAGTTGAGGCAGCTCGGAGAGCAGAGAAGGTAGTCCACGAACAAAGAAGATGTAATGTATCATCAAGAAAAAGAGGTGGAAAAATCTCTCACTGGAAAAGTGATGGCCCCAAAACATTCAGAAATTTCAAAAATCCCAAATAATTTTATATCGGTGCACGAGAACCAAAGGCAAAGGAAGTGACAATGAACACTTATCCGCGATGCAATTCTTGTGGGCGGAATCATCCTGGAGAATGTCGTAAAGGTACGCAAGCTTGCTATCACTGTGGGCATACTGGACATATACGACGTGATTGTCCTATTTGGATCAGGAAACATAGAGATTCTCAAGAATCAAACCAACGATGGAATAATGGTGCTAGAAACCAAGTGCCCTTAAATAGGGGAAAAAAGATGCACGATGAGCAAAATTGTCAAGTTCAGAAGGTACAAGATTATGAAAAAGCCCTTAACATGACTCTTAAAGAAGCAATTGCATCATAATCTGTTGTCTCAGGTATAACCATAATTTTCGGCAAAGAGGCTTATACACTTTTTGATTCCGGAGCCAGTCATTCTTTTATTTCTTGAAATTTTTGCATTCATGCTGATATAGAAATGGAAAATCTTGAAAATACTCTAGCCATTACAACACCTAAAGGAGAACCTGAAATTGTCCATCACATTTTCAAACATTGTGTGATGTGGTTAGGAGAACATGAGATCTATGTGGATCTCATCCCTATGTAGATCAAAGAATTTGATATACTCATAGGAATGTATTGTCTTACTGCATACCATGCTCTATTGTACTGTTATAAAAAGGAAGTCATTTTTCGAAGACCTGGGGAAGCTGAATTCATTTACTCAGGAGGTAGGAAAATATATCCTACTCCGATAATTTCTAATATATTGACTCACAAATTGATAAGGAAGGGGTGCTCTTCTTATGTTGCTCTTATTCATAACACAAAGGTGGAAGCTATTAGACTAGAGAACATTCCTATCGTGCAAGACTTTCCTGAAGTATTTCCGAATGAACTACCAGGGCTTCCACCAGATAGAGAGATCGAGTTTAACATCAATCTAATCCCTGGTACAACTCCGATAGCACTAGCAGCTTATCGAATGGCTCCGTCTGAGCTCAAAGAACTGAAGATTCAGTTGCAAGAATTAACAGACAAGGGTTTCATACAGTCTAGTATATCACCCTGGGGAGCTCCTGTTCTTTTCGTCAAGAAGAAAGATGGTTCCTTTAGGCTTTGTATTGATTATAGAAGGCTGAATCAAGTGACTGTACATAATAATTATCCTCTTCCTCGGATAGATGATTTATTTGATCAATTACAAGGGGCTTCTGTGTTCTCTAAGATAGACTTGAGATCAGGCTATCATCAGCTGAAAATCAAAGCCGAAGATGTCCCTAAAACAACCTTCCGAACCCGTTATGGGCATTATGAGTTTCTGGTGATGCCTTTTGGATTAACAAATGCCCCTGCTGCTTTTATGGATTTAATGAATCAGGTATTTCGTCCTTTCTTGGACAAATTTGTAATTGTATTTATTGATGATATTTTGTTCTACTCACGATCAGAGGAAAAGCATAAGGAACACCTGAAGATTGTATTGCAAACCTTAAAGAAACATCAATTATTTGCAAAGTTGAATAAATGTGAATTTTGGCTGAAAAAGGTGGCATTTCTAGGTCATATAATTTCAGGAGAAGGCATATCAGTAGATCCAAGCAAGATAGAAGCTATCTTAAATTGGGGACAACCAACAAGTGTATCAGAAATTCGAAGTTTCCTTGGTCTCGCTGGACATTATAGAAGATTTGTTGAGAACTTTTCGAGAATCGCGACACCGTTGACCAAGCTAACTATGAAGGAGGTGAAATTTTTATGGGATGATGCATGTGAGAAGAGTTTCCAAGAACTTAAGAATCGACTCACCTCAGCACCGATTCTAAGCCTTCCATCAACAAATGAGCGATTTATAGTTTATAGCGATGCATCGTGTCAAGGATTGGGATGCGTACTCATGCAAAATGGAAAGGTGATTGCTTATGCATCTAGACAATTGAAACAACATGAGCTTAATTATCCTACACATGATCTGGAATTAGCAGCGGTAGTTTTTGCTTTGAAAATTTAGAGGCATTATCTGTATGGTGAAACTTGTCAAATATTCACAGATCATAAGAGCCTAAAATATATTTTTTCTCAGAAGGATCTGAATCTTAGGCAAAGAAGATGGTTAGAGCTGATTAAAGATTATGATTGTACCATTGAATATCATCCTGGAAAGGCAAATGTTGCAGCCGATGCTCTTAGCCGAAAGTCTAATGGCCAATTATTATATATCAAAGGTGAACGCCTCCCTTTATTATTACAACTGAGAGGATTACGTACCAATCTGAGCATTGATACTTCTGGAAATTTATTAGCCTCTTTACAGGTCAGGCCCATATTGTATGATAAAATCCGAGATGCTCAATCACATGATCTAGAAATCAAAAGGATACTTGAAAAAGTAGAAAAAGGAGAATTAACCGAGTACACGATCAATGAACAAGGAGTACTATTTTTTAGAAAAAGATTGTGTGTCCCAAAATCGCTAGAAATCAAGGCTGAAATTCTTGAAGAAGCACATAACTCCATATATGCGATGCACCCAGGAAGTACGAAAATGTATAGAACATTGAAGACATCCTATTGGTGGTCAGGAATGAAGCGAGAGATTGCTGAATATGTTTCTCGATGTCTGATTTGTCAACGGACAAAGCCTGAGCATCTGCGAACAGCCGGTACATTGCAACCACTTCCTATACCAGAATGGAAATGGGAACATATAACTATGGACTTTGTTACTGGATTACCCAGGACTCGTCGAAACCATGATGCAATCTGGGTAATAGTTGACAGATTGACTAAATCATCTCACTTTATAGCCGTTAATATGACTTATACATTAGATCGTCTGGGAAAAATTTTTGTGGATGAAATAATAAGGCTACATGGAGCACCAATATCCATTGTATCTGATAGAGATCCTTGTTTTACTTCAAAATTTTGGCCAAGCCTACATAAGGCGATGGGTACAAAGTTAGCGTTTAGCACTGCTTTCCATCCACAAACAGATGGTCAGTCTGAAAGAACCATTCAAACT
The DNA here is from genome assembly GCA_037367405.1 of Ottelia alismoides. Taxonomy (NCBI): domain Eukaryota; kingdom Viridiplantae; phylum Streptophyta; class Magnoliopsida; order Alismatales; family Hydrocharitaceae; genus Ottelia; species Ottelia alismoides. The sequence goes on along the minus strand of JAZKJV010011496.1, from coordinate 278,434 downwards.
TTAGAAGATATGCTCCGAGCATGTGCATTAAGTTTCAAAGACAGTTGGGATGAGCACTTATCACTCCTGGAATTTGCGTATAATAATAGCTACCATGCTAGTATTGAGATGGCTCCCTATGAAGCCTTGTATGGTCGTTCATGTAGAACCCCAGTATGTTGGAATGAGGTAGGAGAGCGTAAATTATTTAAGTCAGAATTCATACAAAACACCCTGGAAAAGATTGAAGAGATTAGAAGAAATTTAAAAGCAGTCCAAAATAGACAGAAAAGCTATGCAGATACGAGGAGGAGAAATCTTGAATTTCAAGTTGGTGACAAAGTATTTTTGCGTGTGTCCCCTTGGAAAGGACTCATTAGATTTGGAAAACGTGGAAAACTCAGCCCCAGATATATTGGCCCGTATGAAATTGTGGGAAGAGTTGGGGATGTGGCATATCGCCTTTTACTCCCGTCAGAACTATCAAAAATACATAATGTTTTCCATGTCTCTACACTTCGAAAGTACATCCCAGACCCTTCGCATGTTATAGAACCACAAGAGATACAATTGAAGGAAGACCTTTCCTATAGAGAAGTTCCAATACAAATTTTGGATCATAAAGTTCAAGAACTTCGTACAAAAAAGATTCCACTGGTAAAAGTTCTTTGGAGAAGCCAGGCCATAGAAGAAGCAACATGGGAAAGAGAAGATGAAATGCGATCACAATACCCACATTTATTCTCTAACTGACCGAGGTATGTAAATTTCGAGGACGAAATCTTAAAAGTAGGGGAGAATTGTAATACCTACTTTGATGCATGAACAAGTTTGATATTACACCAATTTTCTTTAGAATATGTATTAATCAAATATATATCTAATAAATTTTCTCTCAGGAGCAATTACTGTAGAATATAAGGAAATGATTGGACCGTGTACACATTGGAAAAATATGGTAATATTCATGTAATAAAAAAATCTGAAAAATCTAATTTTATAAATAAATTTAACTATAACAATATTTGGAATATGAGAGTTGGTCGATTATGGGATGTTGTGGGATGGATTGATAATGAAATGGGTATGATTTTCTTTATAGATTTTTATCATTTAACTCAAGTGAAATATGGTAGTACGGGGTATTGGTGGATTTGATCATGCCGTAGGTGATGGAAAAAAATATACAAATGACGTGTGGCCTTAACTTGGCTACGTGTGAGACTAAGGCAGAATGTAGTAATCGATTTGATTTTTTTATATTATAAGAAAGTTCTCGACATATAAGACCAGTAAATATAGATCGATGGTGCCACAACATACCATTTCAACGTTCTAGAGATAGGGAGAGTGAGGAGCACGTGAAGCAACTGGAGAATTAAGTGCAAGAAACCAAGTTTCTGGTAAGGGTTATTCGATGGTATTCTTCATTATTTCTGTTGATCCGATCACCTCTATCTGGTTGGCTAATATCACTATGTACTGTAGAAAAATATAAATCTCGAAGCATCATATGCTTTGAATTTAAGATATAGATGATGGATTATATAAAGAAAATCCGACTAAATGAAACCATGTGATTCTTTACTGATACAGGAGATAAGATTTATGTTATTAAAATAAGGAAATATTTTGTTGTAGCTAATACCATGCATCCATGTTGGAGTAGTAATTATGTAGAAGATTGGTTGTAGTAAAGATAAGAAGGAAAGCTAATCAAAGTATGTATATAATGGAATACACAAAATTTTACATAATATGTGGTTTGTTTCATATTTAGAATATAAATTTTAGTTGCATATTATTGATCGTGTGGACAGATCTGATAAGTTGAGAACAAAGTATGTATAACTTATGTATCATCTGAAGGGATTATTTAAGAGAATATTAAGTAAAAATATCGTATTAATTATATGCTTAAAGAGTAATTGTGAATACCTCCTTCGTACTATATAAGTAGTAGTATAATTTCGAATTTTTAAGCTAATCAAACTAAGACTCGAGAATAATGGGATACAATACTAGTATGAGATCCATCGAGCTAATGGTGGGTGGATATTCCATTATGTATGTGTTGATAAGAAATCTCACCATAAGAAATTATAAAGTGATTAGGCTAATGATACTGTAACAGGTAGTTAGAGAATTTTCTAGTTTAGGATTACATGTTTCTGTAACATTGCATATCGTTTATATATATACACAGGAAAAAAAGGGGCTTTTACAGATAATTATATCAACTCATACTTTTAGGTTTACCGTCAGATGTATTCACTTTGTATTATAATTTTAGGGATTTGTTCGCATGACTTGGACCAAGCTGACAATCTAGGTGTACACTTGTGATCGAATCTGTGAGTGGTTCCAAGACATATTTTATATGAAAATTAGTTAGTTTTTGCTAAATTTTATAGAATGATTATACAAGATTTCCATGCTTATGTAGGTCTTTACAGTAATTAATGTTCATGTGAATATATCCTGACATTTTATTTACCAAGTTCAATTATGATTTGCATGTTGCAATACAGATGCAGTTTATGATTTATGAAATTTGTCAGGATAAGATATATAGATGCAAGTTTTACACGATATATGGTCAAGAATTTTCATGATATAATATCAGAACAATGCACACTATGGCCTACTCCCCAGAAAAGTCATGAATAAGTCACTAAATGTTGGGGGTAGGTATATCCTCGTGGTATACCTATGGCCTATTCCTTGTGACTTAGGAGGGCTTTGGGCCCACATTTCGTATACTAATGGGCTTTGGGCCGTATGCGAAATGTACTCGGTCTTTGGGACCATTAACACGAATTGATAAGATTTTTCACGGTCTTGGGTTGAGTTTCTCTCCCTAGACAATTTTACACGGTTCATGACTTAGTACGACATGTTGGGGTATGTGACATTGAATATGATATGGTAAGATTGTCAAGATTCTTTTATGATAGGTCATGTCATAAATATTCAATGATACATGTTGATTCATGCACATATTTTTCTATGTTTTCTAGCAAACAAGTATTTGATACAATGCAAGTTATATTGATAAAGTAGTTTATCAAAAGCTTGAGATCCGCTCGCTGGGTCTATGCTCTTTCATGGTTTTAGACTCACCATTCTATTGTTATATTATTATAGATAAATCTTGAACATGACGCTTGGGAGGAATGTGCATAGCTGCATATCACTAGTTGGAGGTTGCGCCATCGAAGACCTTAGTTTTTGGAAACTTTTTGATGTCATTAGCAGATGTTTGAGGAAAACAAAGTTGTGGATTTTTGTATGGATATGCAAGAATGGACAGTGATAATGATGTAAATATGTGGATCTTGTTTATATAGAAAGGTTGAATGTGAGGTTTATATTCAATGGTTGATGTGATCTAGATTGGATCTATAAGGTTTTATGAACAAATGATTCTATTGAATTTGTATAGGTTGTTTCAGGTACAGCTTGCGGTTTGGGGATCCATATTTTAGAGGAAACTCTGTCAAAATTTTACGGATAATGAGTAAAGATTATAATAGAATAATGATATGAAAGGAGGTTTATAATTAGGTTCTTGTCGCACTTGTCTCGGATAGAGGGACATGTCGTGACATAATTTATTTCTTATTGCATCTAATAATTTCAACAATTTTATTATTATCATCATTTTTGTATAATTTATCAAAGATTATAATATAGAATATGATTAAAAATATTTTTTAATTACATAATAATTAATTGTATACTCGATGAATCTCAGTTCATTAAAATTATGATGTGATCTTAGCCCTCTATCTGAACCAAATCAACAAATAAATCCCCTAAAATAGGTTAAATTAACATTCTATACTATATGTAATTAATATGAATTAATGTAATTAAATAAAGACTAAGATCGTCTTGCAAATAATATACATATGTGACTTTATGTTTCTTTTTTTCTATTTATTTATAAAACCCTTAAAAACATATTAATATTTTAAATAATATAATGTAAATATATTTATATTTAAAAATACAAAAAAATATGCAAAAAAAAACTAAAATATGTGTTTTTATGATGTTAAAAATACTTACAAACATATTACTATGTACATATGTTGCATTTTAATTTTGGGCTCTACATGGAAGTTATAGATCTCAAAAAGACAAACAACTTTAAAACTTTTTTATTTGGCATCATTATCTATTTTTTTTATTTTTTTTATTTTTATGCATGGATTTTTATTATTGGGCAACTTTGCCACCTCTGGACGTGTCACTCAACCCGCTCCTCTTTATACAACCTGCCTCACTTATTGACCGTATGGTCTTGGGATTAGATGGTTCATTTATTTATTCCACTCACGCCAAATCAGGGGTCGTTTGATCTGACCATTAGACGATCGAGATCGGTTGACAAGTGGAGCCATCACACCTGCTCACGATACTTCACTGTCAACCTCCAGCCGTTCCATCCCATATTGACAACTTCCCCACCAGCCGCTGTTCAACCAATAACCTCTATCGATCCATTGTTTAACTATCTCTTGCACCAACTCCTTCATGGTTCTTTTCCATGCCATCACAACAAGTTACACCCACTTGAAACTGACGATCCTATTGACTCCCACCAAACAAAACCAAGTAGGGTCGTCGGTTAGGGGCATCTACTTGTACATGACCTAGTACTTTTACGCTCACATGCCTTATACTTCCTAGAAGTTACGTAGAAGTCCACCACGTGCCTCAAGCACATGCTCATGGGAAAATTACACATCATCCCCCTCACTTATTGGAATCAACGCATGTTCCCCTGCCGAGGGTAAATTGCAGAGGACCCCCGTCAGGTTTCCAAAATCAGGAAAAAGCCCCTAGATGGTTAATTTTGAGGTTTGTTTATTTATTTATATTATATGTACGCCCCTGAACTTCATTAATTGTATCTAGAGCATTTATTATCCAAATTTTGTGTTCTTAATACCATTTAAAAGCTTGATTCTTTCTCTATCACATAAAGAACTTAATTATTAAATTCAAGACATTATTGAACATCAATTAGTTGATGAAGTTATTCAACCATTCTTTGAGCCATTTATTCTCTATTAGTTATTTTCTTGCTCAAAAAAATGTGAAACATTGGGGAATTGATTTGAGATTTAATTTGAGAGCAGTTGATTAAATATTTTTGAAATTATTGGGGGAGGGGGGGTCTTGGATTAAAATTGAGAAGACCTTACTTGGTCTGCTTATTCCATTGCACCATCTATCTTTGCATTTTTGCATTCAATCATTATCATTTAAAAATTCATAAAAATATGCATTGATTAATTCCATCACATTGTATTGTATTATTTTATTACGTAAAAAATTACAAAAATTCATGCATCATATTAGTTTCGATTAATTGCATCTTTTATTTTAAAACCCATAAAATATTTGCAAAATTAAAAAGAAACATAAAATTAATCTCTTTAAAAACCTAACTCTTAAATTATTTTGAAAGTTAATTTTTTACCCTCACATTAAGTTTGATCTTAGGACTTATCCAGGTAAAATAAACAATTAATATTGTCCAAAGATATAAATTTCTTTGACCCTTTGGATTGAGATAAAACCAATTAATATTGTCACTTGATTTCCCGTTCAGCAACGTCAAGCAGCGGGGAGTCCCCACGCACGCAGGCTAGCTCCCTCTGCAGCGAAGACGTGGCCACTCCCTTGTTCCCCCGGCCTGCAAATTCTCGTCCTTCCCCGAATCCGCTCTCCTCTCCCTCCCATACTCTGCCCACTCCTCTCCTGCACCTCTCCCAACCCTAACATGGCGTCTTCTTCTCTCGCCCCGCCTGCACCCGATCGCCATAGCCGGGTCAGCTCCAGCAAGCTCTACTTCGACATCCCTCCTTCCAAGGTGCTCCCCCTCTCCAAAAAGATCCAATCTTGTGCGATCTTTCCGCTGCAAAAGGGCCCCCTTTAGTTGGAATTCCTGAGTTCTGAGTGGGTAATGATGCAGGTGCCTGTGATATACTCGTCCGCCTATGACATATCCTTCCTTGGCATTGAAAAGCTGTGAGTTGATGTTCTACTTACGTGTATTTTTGATTCTTTTAGTGAAAGAGACAAATGAAAGGTAGGAAAAGGAATTGGTTTGATTTTTTCCGGAAGTTAAAATATTGCCAATCTCATTGAAGACCTTTCGTTCGTTCGTCTTCCGAGATATACGAGCTTAAGAAATCATCTAGTAAAAGGCGTACTTGTAGGCGCTTGTTAAGAACTACAACATACAACCTACCACATTCTGAAGGAGAGAAATAATGTAGAAAAGATGGTACATATTATCACGCCTCCATGATTTCGAATGTAGCAACATCTGCTAGATAGGTGTGTAGGCGCACATAGAGGAAATAAGAGGAATGCAATACATAAGATTCGTTATTTGGATACAGGGAAATGAAGTGAAAGATGAAATCTAATCCTAGTTTAACTGTGTTATTGATAAAGATGGACATTGATAAGGTATCGGAAGGGGCAAGTAGAGAACAACTAATGCTTTAGTCGTTCTATCTGCCTTCCTTTTCTTTCTGAATCCCTCCCCTTTCTTTCTCTTATATGCAGCCAAGCCCGTAACTGCGCCTGTCTTCAGTCCTGTATTGGGCTTTTCAATCTATCCTATCAAACACACGCTTGGTCACAACTCCACAAACCATTTAACTCCACATCACTCTGAATATTGAAAGAATGTTGTTATAAAAGAAGCAGAGATACTAAAAGTCTTAGTTATGTAGATTTTGTCCTGCTATCTTACAATATCACTTGTTTACAGAATTGAATAAAGTTGCCTAGATTTACCACTAAAAAATGTCTCATTAATCTAAAACTGTGTTCTTATGTGGCGATGTACTATGCATATATGGGTTTCATAAATGATACTACCTTGATTCAAGAAATAAATAAATAAATGATGCTACCTTCAAAAAATTGTGTAGGCATCCATTTGATTCATCAAAGTGGGGGCGTATATGCCTGTTTCTGATTAAAGACGGAGTTTTGAGCAAAAAACAAATAGTAGAGCCACTAGAAGCTTCAAATGATGACCTGCTAGTGGTACTTTTTTAAATTTCGAGATTACGTTTTCAAATTGCTTCATGTCTAAGTTATTTTTGCAGCCTCCAAGTACAAAGAAAAGATCTAAATTGCTAGCAGCTATATTAGAAATGGAATTGTGATGCATGGACTTCTTAATATCTTTGGGGCCTAGGGAAGTGTAAGGCCACCTTTTGGTCTACTATATGCATCTTTGCCGTGCATTTTGCAAGTGACAGTTTCCACGACCCAAATCTGTGACCTCCATCCCTGCTACATGATAACGATTCTAATCTAGCTTGAATGCTCCTTTTTAACCGCTGCATAATGTAGAGACGATACTGTGCTGACATATTTCTAAGACGATAAGATATAATTCTGCTAAATTTTGTTATGTAATAGTGAAATATAATAAAGGCTATACTTTGTTTTTAGCTGATTTAATTCAAGGTGCACACGGATTCTTTTTTGTTGGTTTTCTGACTCTGTTATGTGGATGATACCTGAAACAGGTGCACTCTGAATCTTATCTGAAAAGCCTCACTAAAAGTTTGAATGTTGCGATGATTGTTGAGGTAATCCAATGAGATTTCAGTTTTTTGTACTGGACGACAGTCTGTCGTTGCTTAAATGTCTTTACATTCTTCCCTCAAATTTTCTGATTTTTGAGATTCAGGAGATACCATTTTACTAGCACCTCTTGCCACTTGTTAGTGTTACTTTTTGGCGACTTTCGTCGGCTTTTTAAATTTACTATGGATTGATTTCAGGACTCTTCTCCATTATATAAGGGTCCATATTTTTCTGTATATATTGTAGTGTCTCTTGGCTATTCTAGAGGTTTGGGGTGGATGAATAAAGTTGCAAGCTCTTCAAACGTGACGGCAAGGGTTAAAACAAGTATATGACACGTGTTACGATAATTCCCACCCACCCGCCCAACCACCCACCTTTCCACACACACACACACACAAATAAGTCAGTAAAAATATATTGAATTAGACATTATTTGTGTTGAACTAGTGGATTCATAAAGATATTGGAGAATATTATGTAACTTGACATGATTTATCGAGGACTTTGCCCCCTCGAATAAACTAGAAAAAAGATATATCATGCCATTTTATTTTTTGGTGGATAGGAACTACATATATAACTGGATCCATCTTCTAGTACCTTTTTTAATGGATGCAAGATCTGCTGCTATATACTACCCATTCTTGGACGACCTCTATCCAATGTCAAGGAATGTTGTTGTAATCTGTTTATAACTTGAGGGGTTGAGTTGGTTGATTTTGGCTGAACATTTTATGTTAAAAATACTCTCCGGCCTCTGGACGATGTCAATTTTTCATGTGCCCATTAAATATGGGATGATGTGATTTCTTCCCTTTTTGTCCGGAAACTCATAAAAATACTCTCCAGCCTCTGGACGATGTCAATTTTTCATGTGCCCATTAGATATGGGTTGATGTGATTTCTTCCCTTTTTGTCCGGAAACTCACCAAACTGGCTCATCATTTTGACATTGTTTCTTAAAAGTTGCATTAATTATTAGCTTTTCACTTGATTGAATAATTATACTTTAAATTGGATGTTGTGGCATTCTTCTGATATATACATACCCGAAAAAAATTCACGTTCTTTATCAATCTGTGAAGGTTGGAATTATAAACCAATTAAGCATATTATTTACACTTTGGTCTATTCTTAAACTTCAAGACATGGCTACAATGATTGTCCTGACTGTCTCTAACCACAAAGACATGAACGAGAGAGAGAGAGGTGGGGGGCGAAAGGCGTAGAGAGCAAAGGAGGGAAAGTGGGGGGTGGCTTGTGCTGTTAATCCTTGTGTTGGGTGGTTTCCAACCACCAAAGAAAACTCAGTACAGTGCTTTCGATGTGGTGTGATGAGACGTCGGGCATTTGCTTGCTAGATAGAGGTGTGATGTTTTAGCTGCAGTGGAGTGGTGTGTCAGAGACTGCGCTTTAAGATAGCGAAGCAAAGGACATATAGTCATGACTTCCCTGATGTGGCTGGAGGCAGAGCCTGACAGGGGAAGGAGATGCTAGTGGTGATGTGAGCTTTGGCTGGGAGATAATCTTTTCAGAGGTTATGAAGGGGGTTTCCTTCAGTTCAGTGGGGACGGCTCGAAGAGGCTTTTTGGTTGGACGATTGTCGGATTCGCTGGTGGTGGTAGCAGAGGATGTCCATGCACTTTTAGGAGGCTCCTTTGAGGGAGATGTGGTCATGTCGGAGGAAGGGGTGTTTATTGCCCACTGGCTTTCAAGGTTGGAGGACTTGCTGCAGCTGTAGGGAGGTTCGACGTCGAGGAGGATGGCTTGGTGGTAGTCGAGGTTTATGGATGAAGAGGTGTTGTCCGACGTGCGACCTTACCTCTCCAGGGGGACCCTTTTCTTTCGAGGTCAGTGACAAAGCTGCATGAATTCTTTGCCATAGTAGGGGAGGTTCTGGAGATGCTCTCTGATGGGCTGACTCCAAGAACTGAAGCGACCTCGGTGGTGGTTGCGGTCAGATTCGGAGGAGGGCTCCTCTTCAAATGTCTTCGAGGGTAGCAAAAGCATCATTCTGGATTGGGGATGAGTTATTCCCACCTGCACCACCTTTTTCTTTGACGGCGTTGGCTGAGGCACATGGTCTTTGTGCGGAGGAGGGCGTGGTAGAGCTGTGGTTTCCAGAAGTCCAAAGGCTGGTATCGGAGGTGGCAAAGCAACCAGTAAGGGATGAGGCAAAAAGTTCAGTGGCATTGATGGCTGCAAGTTTTAGGGAGGAAGGCGAAACGACTGTGGTTGACGTTGGAAAACTGATCGTTTCGGATTTGGGGACTTTTGAATTCGGCTATACGGCTAGAGTGGGCGGCCTTCGCGTACCCTATCGCTTGTTCTTGAATCCTCTGAGCCTTGGACGAATCCGATCGTGGATCCAGACACAGATCTTTATGCGAACGTGGATCAGATTCATTCTGCAAACCTATTATCAGGTCTAGAGGGTCCAGAGCTGGCTTCTATTGCATACCAGATCTGGTTTAGTCACTAAACATGGATCCGGTCCCTCGATCAATCCCGGTTCCATTGGTAGTTATTCTTTATGACAAGGATCAGGATCTGAAGGTTTCTTCTCCGGTTTGGGTGCTTCGAACCCAACTCTTGGTTCCTCTAGTCTTATAAAGGTGCGGTCTGACCCTTAAGAGGGCTGTGGAGCTTGTAGTTCTCGTTGATCACTGGATGAGCTTCTCAACATGGGTGGAGGTGCTTCTCCGACAGCCTCCTCTTCCCAAATGGTGATGGGTACGAAGGGGGAAGGATCCCTGTTGACCCAGGTGGCTTTGGTGAGGGGGTTGTTGATTCTTTGGGGAGTGGGATGGAGCTTACGGGGCTGATGGTGTGGTAGGCCTGGTGGCTGCTCTTGGTTCTCCTTGGCTGGTGGCTTGATAGATGACCCCTTCTGCAAGTGTCATCAGACGACTCGATTTTCGGTGGTTGTGGCTCGAGGCAGTTGAAGTGGTATAAACCAAGAAGGAGGAGGCTCAGATGCGTGACTGAGAGTGTTGACAATAAAGAGAAGTCAATGTCAGATCAAAAAAGGAAGTCAATGAAGATTGTGGTGGCTAGGTAGCAGGTGTGCTTCCATCCATTGGGAAGAACTTGGTTATTGAATAAAGATGATCTCCTAGAATGTGGGGGTCTGGGGGACCTAGAGAAGAGAGGATCTATCGGCTTTCTTCTGAATGATTGGTATGGTGATATCGTGTTACTGCAAAAAGCAAAGATGGATGGTTGGACCGACATGTTATGGAAGTCTTTTGAGTTGAAATATTTGTCCATTTTTTTGTCTGTGATGTCGTTGGTAGTGGGGGGGGGACTATTGCATGGACTGACGAGTTATTTGAATTATTGTCTGAGAAGGCGAGAAGGTTCATGCAACCAGTTGAGTTCTGGGGTAGGCGTATGTGATCTAGATTGGTTGTGTATTGTGTGTATGGACCAACAAAGTATTCGTTGCGTTCGAAGCTCTGAGTTGAGATGTGTGAGCTTGATGTGCATGATGCGGCATACATTAGATTCTGTAGAGATATTTCTAGACTCTGTGTACTCTTCTGTTATGTTTAGTTTCTTTTATCCATCTTATGTAATTTACCCATATGTTTTCTCTATATAAGAGAGCATAGGGTTCTCTGGAATAATCAATCAACTATTTTCTTCCAACATGGTATCAAAGCCACCACCTAAACCTTAGCCGCCCTCCCCACCACCACCGCCGACCCCGGCCTGACCACCTTCCGCCGCCACCGCCAACTCTCTTCTCTCTCCACCGCCGGCGCTGCCCTCCCCCACCACCTCTCTCTCCGCCGCTGCCCGCCCCCTCCCCTCTTTCTCGCCGCTGACCCCCTCCCTCCCACTTTCTCGCCGCCGGCGCTGCCAACCCCTCCTCACCTCCCTCTTCTATGGATTTGAGTGCATAAGTCTACATATGACTCAAATCCTCAGATCAGATGTTTATGTAGACATTTGATTCTTTGTCTACAAACCCTAGTTCTACTTCTCCGGCAACCATGTCAGAAAACAAGGTCGACATGCCCTCCATAGACATTTTTAAAGGTCCAACGCCCATTGTCAAGATGGATGGGACGAATTACGAGCTTTGGGCTATGCGGTTCATGAGTCTCATGAAGTCAAATGGTAAGAAGCACATTCTTACCGAAGATGAGCTGACAGAGAAAACTGGGGTTTATGCCTCATGGGAGGCTGATGATTTGTATGCCAAAGTCTGGCTTTCAAGCACAGTGACGATGGAGATTGTTAATGATGTACTCCATCAGCCCACTGCTAAGGCGATGTGGGACATCCTTGCAACGACATACTCGTAGATGCGAAATGAGACCAAGATCCTTCAACTCCAGCATGACATATTTACGGTGAAGCAGAATGACCGGCCTCTGCATTCATTATATACATCCTTACGAGGGATGTTTGAGAAGCTCTACAGTATCATTCCCCTTATGGCGACTCCCAAGCAACAGAAGACGTTTCGGAATGCTACCATGATGGGGGTCTTGCTAGCAGCACTCGAGCCGGAATATGATGCTGCTCGCTCGCAGAATTCTTGCAGATGCCACTATTCCTCCAGTGGAGGAAGTGTACCGCAGGCTCAGCAGAATTACAGTTCCGTCTTCTGCCACTACTCAGCCTCCTTCGGTGATGGCGGCTTCCAGAGGCAGAGGAGCCTCTTCTTTCCGTGGCCGTGGACCTCGTGGTAGAGGTGGCCGCATTTGTCAGCCCTGCACATTCTGTCATTGCCTAGGTCATACAGAGGAGACATGCTATTCTAAGTATGGGTTTCCGACATCGGCGCTAGTAGCCGAGCATGTGGCATCTCCACATACATCTACTTCATACCAACGGTTTGAGGATCTTGTTGCCAGGCTGCGAGATATCATGCCTTCTGTCTCTACTGACTCTCCGGGAGGCCCCTCGGACGTAGTTGCTTCAGCTTCTGCCAGTACGTCAGCCACCGCTAGCACCTCAGGTAGTGCTTATGCCCTTACTTCCTGTCATGGATCTGATGTTTAAGAATGGATTATGGACTCCGACATGACACATCATCTTTGTCGAGACAAAGATAAGCTTACATCCTACATAGAGGTTCCACCGGGGCGATCTGTTGTGATAGCAGATGGGACCCATTCCCCCATCGTTGGACAGGGGGAGATCAGTTTGACACTCTCTATGCGTCTCCATAATGTCTTGCATGCTCCAGATTTTTTGATGAATTTATTATCTATCAGTCAGATTACAAAGGATTTGCACTGTCGAGCTATTTTTAACCCATCATCTCTTGTTTTTCAAGACATTCTTACGGGTAGGGTGATTGGCTGTGGCTGTGAGCAGGATGGTCTCTATCGTTTGGTATGAACTCCCTATGCTGGTGTCTCGTCTTAGTCCAGTGGACCGGTTTCTTCATTCACATGGCATCTATGATTTGGTCACCTTCCTCTTCAGAAGATGCGTCATATCCTGCCCCAGATTTCACCGGGTTCTTCTTTCCAGTGTGAAGCATGTCAATTGGGAAAGCATCACAGATCTACTTTCCCTAGTCGTCAGTTTCGGAGCAGTAGCTCCCCTTTTGAATTATTTCATTTTGACATTTGGGGTCCGAGTCGTGTCCCTGATCACCAGGGACACAGGTTTTATCTAGTTGTGGTTGATGATTTTTCTCATTTGTCATGAGTGTTTTTCTTGAAGAATAAATCTAAAGCAGACGATGTGATAAAAAATCTTATAAATGAAGTGTAGAACATTTTTTCGTCTACTGTGAAAATATGCGTACAAATAATGCTTTGGAATTTTGTACTCGTGCTCTTTCTCACTTCTTCTTGTCTAGAGGCATTATCCATCAAACAACCTGTGCTTACATGTCCCAACAAAATGGCGTTACAGAAAGAAAACATCGCCATCTCCTTGATATCACTTGGACTCTACTTATTCAGAGTTGCGCACCCATTTCCTATTGGGATGTTGCTATACTTATGGCATGTTATCTGGTGAATCGTATGCCATCCCCTGTCTTAGATGAGAAAGTTCCTCTTTCAGTTGTCTTCCCTGACAAGGAATTATTCTCCTTTACTACTCGTGTCTTTGGCTCGGTTGCTTTTATTCATCAGCTCTCTCCAGGACTTGACAAGCTCTCACCTAGGGCTGTCAAGTGTGTATTTGTTGGGTACTCTCGTGCGCAGAAGGGTTACCGATGCTATGACCCTTTGAACAGGAAATATTATGTCAGTGCCGATGTCACATTCTTTGAGTATGTGATGTATTTCTTCCTTGCAGGTGACAGGTTGACTTCCTCCACTACTGATGATGAGATTTATGTGTTACCTCCTCCTATGCGTCCGTCCGTTCCCATACCAGTTCCTGTTGTTCCACCACCACCGCCACCATCACCACCACCACCACCACCACCTCCACATCCACCTGTGCCACCTTTACCATGATTCTATATCCTTCGTCATTTCCCTGCTCATGGAACTCGTCAATCATCCGCCACGCCTCAGGATTGTCCAGGTAACATTATTAACGTTGGGTCTGACGATGTGCAAGTGCAGGGATCTCTGCAGGAGAATAGCATACCGACGAGTACGGTTGTTGATGATTTGAATGTACCTATTACCTTACGGAAGCAGAAGCGTACCTGTACATCCTATCCACTTGCTTCACAGGTTTCATTCCATATCCTCACTGGTGATTTTCAGCGGGTTGTTGTGGCCTTATCTACCGTTGAAATATCACAGAATTATCAGGATGCATTGAAGGAGAGCTGTTGGCGTTCTGCCATGGAGGAGGAAATGACTGCTTTGCGGTCGTAGGGTACATGGAGCTTGATTTCTGCTCCTCCAGGAGCTTCTGTTGTCAGCTGTAAATGTGTATTTACTGTCAAATATCATGCAGATGGCAGCCTTGATCGTTACAAAGCAAGGCTTGTGGCACGTGGGTTTACTCATACATACGACGTGGATTATATGGACACATTTTCTCCAGTCGCGCGTCACTCCACTCTACGTGTCCTTCTTTTAGTTGCTGTAGTACGTGATTGGCCCTTGTTTCAACTTGATGTTAAAAATGCCTTTTTGTATGGGGATATGCAGGAAGAAGTCTACATGCAGCAGCCTCCGGGGTTTGCTGCTGAGGGGGAGAGTCAGATGGTGTGTAGACTTCACAAGGCAATATATGGCCTTAAACAAAGCCCACGGGCATGCTTTCAGAAGCTTTCTGACCTAATTCAGAAGCAAGGGTTCAAAAGATCAAATGCAGATCATTCTTTGTTTGTTCATAAGACTCCCAGAGGTACTGTTGTTATCATTGTTTATGTTGACGATATACTTGTTACGGGAGATGATATGCAGGGGATATAGATGGCAAAAGCATTTCTAGGCCATCAGTTTGTTACTAAGGATCTTGGTACCTTACGATATTTTTTGGGGTTGGAATTTGCTAGAAATGCGCAGGGTCTTGTGATGACCCAAAGGAAGTATATTACAAACATGCTTGTTGAGACGGGCATGATTGGCTGTCGACGCTCGACTACTTTCATGGATCCTAGTATGAAGTTATATGATGATGATACAGATGAGGTTGACAGGAGAATATATAGAGAGATGGTGGGAAAGCTTTCCAAGAGTGGTTCGGCTAGAGAAGAGAAAGCTCAAAAAACCAGAGCAAGGAGACACATGTCCACCCAGTCGCAGGGTACAGGAGGACAGTGCGGAGGTGCAAAGACTCTGAGACCGTCTCTATCCTACTCTAGTCTGAGCCAGCTGTGATGCCGTACCTAACTCTCCGCTCCGTATACCCTCACCGCGGCAATCTTCTCGATTCAATTTTAGATGCATCTTCCCACCTGACATCGCTTTTGCAGTGAGTCGGGTGAGTCATTTCATGGAACAGCCCAGACAAGTACACATGGATGCCATATACATGATACTGAGATATCTAAAGTCGTCTCCAGGTGCAGGACTACTGTTCAGGAAAGAAACAAATATCTCAGTTTCTGCATGTGCTTTTGCAGATTATGCAGGATGCCCTAAGGATTGGAAGTCTACTTCAGGTTTTGCAGTGTTTGTTGGCAGTTCTTTGATTTATTGGAAAAGCAAGAAACAAACAATGGTGGCTAGATCTAGTGCGGAATCTGAGTACAGGGCCATGGCACAAGCAAGTACAGAAATGATATGGGTTCGAGCTGTGTTAGAAGATCTGCATATAGATGTATCTCTACCCATGCAACTACAATGTGACAATCAAGAAGCACTATTCATTGCTAATAATCCTGTATTTCATGAAAGAACAAAGCATATTGAGGTAGACTGCCACTATACTAGAGATATGATTTGAAAGGGCTTGATTTCTACTTCCCATGTCAGTTCAAGAGAGCAGACTGGAGACATCTTTACAAAGCCATTGCTCAGAGGGCCATTCCAGAAGTGTTCTTCCAAGCTGAGCATGATTGACATCTATGCTCCATCTTAAGGGGGAGTGTAAAGATATTTCTAGACTCTCTGTACTCTTCTGTTATGTTTAGTTTCTTTTATACATCTTATGTAATTTACCCATAGGCTTTCTCTATATAAGATATTCCAGGGTTCTCTGGAATAATCAATCGACTCTTTTCTTCCAACAGATTCACATGGAGAAATTCGGGTTCTAGATCTAGAATTGATTGTTTCTTGGCTTCTTCAAAGATTTTGGAGGCGTATCTGCTCTTTGGTGTTTTAGCTTGTCCGAGATCCATATCCGATCATACCCCTCTTGTTTAGGACTCTGGGAAGGAGACTTGTGCACGTTCCTTCTCCAGATTTGAGCGGGCATGGCTGCTAAAGGAGGGCTTTAGGGGTCTAGTTGCTGTTAAAGGGTCCACTATGCTCGCTCAAAAGCTTCTTTACTTGAGGAAAAATGCTTTATCGCTACAAAAGGGAGGCGAGGGAGGTGCGGAATGAGACCTGGGTACGAGTAGGGTTGAAATAGAAAGACTGGATAAAATAGAGGACTCCAGGGACTTGACGATAGAGGAGATAAGGGAGAGAGCAGAACATTTGAATTTTGTGGCAGCTAAAGACTAGAAAAGGATAACAGAGTGGAAGTAGAGATCCAGACAGAGATGGATCAAGGAAAGGGACGCGTATACTAAATTTTTTCATGCGATGTCTAGTGGGATGCGGAGGAGTAGTCATATCGACGCGGTGGTCGTAGATGACACTGGAGTAGAGGGGGAAATGTGATTGGGAGAGCCTTGGTGAACAATTTCCATAACATATCCAAGAGAGTGGAGCCGAGGCATGGGGAAGTAGGCAAGGTTCGGTGCGTCAGGCCTTTTAGCGAAATAATGTGCCCATCTGATGCAGCCTTTCGTGTAGGAGGAAGTGAAGTGGGTTGTGATTGAGTTGAATGGGAAGGGGTGCTAGGCCCTGATGGGTTCCTTGTTTTCTTGTATAACAAGTTTTAGAATGTGGTGTGGATAATGTGTTTGTTGTGTAGGAGTTCAGGCAGAGTAATGTGAGTTTTGATAGAATCAATAGAGCTATCATCTTCCTCCTATTAAAGGAGGCTTCGGAACGAGTGAAAGAATTTCGGCTCTTTTGAATGCCATTTACTTGATTATTTCCAATATTCTTGCAGAGAGTCTTAGAGACCTGTTGGATGACTTGGTGTCGCTGCTTCAGTCGGCTTTCATTTCAGGCAGACAAATATGTTGACAGCCTGGTTATGGCATAGGAGATTTTTGTTGACTGGCGAAGGTGACACGTTCATGGTGTTATGTGGAATGTTAACTTCTCAAAGGCCTATGATAGTATGGACTGACGCTTCCTTTGGTCGGTGTTGGCTAGGATAGGTTTCCTATATCTGTGGATCTCGTAAATGAAGAGATGTATCACCATTGCTTCTTACTCAGTCCTAGTAAATGATCGTCGTGAAGGTGGTTCTGTCAACCACTAAGGGGAGTTAGACAAGGTTGTTTGCTGGCTCACTCCTTTTTATGCTTGCTGCTGAGAGGCAAGTTCCTAACTAGTGTTCCTGAAAAACATAATTCCACGGATATGGTAACATATATTTTAATTCCCTAGATAGTGTAGTTATATTGCATCTTTAAAACACGCTATCAATGTCGCATTTTGTAAATGCGTTATATATACTACTTTTTTTGTAAGTTCGAAATGTCCAATGAATAACACATTTACGAAATGCGTTATCAAAAGTGTACAGCTTTGATAACGCATTTCATAAATGCGATATATAATCTCCATTTCCTGCGAAGTCCTAGCATATTTATAAATAACACTATTGACGTATTTTTAAAATGCATTATATATAGCACATTTTGAAGATGCAATATAACTACACTATCCATGGAATTAAAATATATGTTACCATATCAGTGGAATTATGTTTTCAGGGAATACTAATTAGAAGCTTGCCTCTAGCTGCTGAGGTGCTCCCCTGTATGGTGGACCAACGGGTGTCACATGGTTTCATGACATGTTTCTCGTTGGGGGGCATCTCCATTCCAGTTCCCTAGTATGCTCAGACATGATTTTCTTTATTAAGGAGGGATAGGAGGCGAGGGGAATGCCAATGGCTTTAGAGATTTTTAGGGAGCTCTTTGGGCTGAGCATCAACAAAGAGGAGTCCAACGTGTTGTCTGAGGTAGAGGTAGCAACATGCGGGAGGGAGTTGGCATGTCCTTGCTCTACGCTGCCAATACAATATCTTGGGTCTCCGTTGGGTAGTGTTTATCTTCATCTGTCAGACTGGTTAATTGTGGTTGAGAAATTAGAGAGGAAGTTAGCTAGATGGAAGGGTTTGTTGCTTTCGCACGGTGGGTGCCTGGTC
This sequence comes from Ottelia alismoides, assembly GCA_037367405.1. Lineage (NCBI taxonomy): Eukaryota > Viridiplantae > Streptophyta > Magnoliopsida > Alismatales > Hydrocharitaceae > Ottelia > Ottelia alismoides. Next base: position 259,996 of record JAZKJV010011496.1, on the reverse strand, counting down.
CTGGTGAAGTCGATGCTTGTGGTCATCCATGTATTCTGTGTCATCGAGGTTGCTCCATGTTGGATTTGCCGCAGATTGGAGAAGGTGATGAGAATGTTCTATTAGGTGAAGGCAAATCAGGCTAGACGTGCCTTACATCTTTTATTGGAAGACGGTTAGTCTTGCCAAGGAGGAGGAGGGGGGGGGGTGGTCTTGTGGTTTTGAGGTTGGAGGAGATGAATCGTGCTTTATTGCTGAAGTAGGTAGCGAGAATATGGGGTGACTGGGATGGCATTTGTTGCATATTAATCCATTGGATGGTATTAGTGTGCAGGATCTGGAGGATGTTCGACCTCTATGGTTTGAGACAACCTTTTAGAAGGGCATACATGCTGTTCTTCGTGGCTTGCCTTGTTTCTTCCCGTCGAAACTTGGTGACGGTTATGACTTCTCTTTTTGAAATGATATCTGGACGAACGGTGGGACTCTTGCCATATGTTTCCGTCATCTTTATGCGTTGTCTGCGGATAAATATGCATGAGTCTTTGATATCTGTGCTGATGGGATATGATCGCCCACCTTTTCTGCGGACTTCTTCGAGTAGCGGTACTGGGACTTTGTTGGTTTGATGGAAACTTTAGAGCCAATTGACGGTCATTCCTCAAGTGGGAATCATTGGGTGTGGAAAGAAGATGGCTTCTAAGTGAAGAAGACATACACATCTCTAATAAAAAAAAATGAGCCGCTATCTAACGAGTTTATTAGAGATTCGCAGGATGCTGTGGGATATGAAGATCCTGTCACGCATTAAAGTGCTCCTCTGGCTTGTAAGGCATGGCAGAGTCCTCAGTAAAGATAGATGGTCTCATATTTTTCAGTCTGGAGACATCTCGTGCTTGCTTTGCGGATCTCAGACAGACCACCTTTTTATCGAGTGCGAGAAGGCAACAGAGGTTTGGCTAGCAATGTAGATTGAGCAGATGGACTGTAGTAGTATGTCCTCTTTCTGAGAGTCTCTCTTTAACTCCCACTTTCCTCCTAAGATTGACGAAGTCAAGCTGTTGCTGTTTTATGGGCTTTTTGGCTACTGTAGAACGGTGTTTTTTCTGCTCCGAGCGTTTCTATGTTGTGAATGTGATTCTTCATGCAAGGACTCTCCTTGAGTCTTGACTCTTCTAACGATTTTATTTATACTTTTTTAATATAATGGGATGGACACCCATGCATGTTTCCCCTTTTTGACTTAAAAAATGGCTTATTGAGATGGACAGTAACTTCACTATTTTTCTCATACCCTAAAAGCCACTATACTATTAGAGATTCTTAACTGCTTATTTTCATAAATGACCAAGGGCATGCTTGATCGTTACCATTTTACCATTTTTTAGGATGAAATTTTCCATATGGAAATTGCCGGTTTCTTTTGTCATACGTAACACAAAGTTGTTTCTAATTTTTTTTATATCAAATGGTAAATAAATGTTCATTTTCATTATACATATTTTTATTAGCTCCTTTATCCATGGAAGTTGATTCATTATTTTCAAATGAATAATGCGGGAAATGATGGTAAGATGTTTCTTTTGAGAAAATGATGTTGTTAAGATACCACAATATATACAAATAGTACTACAACATCAAAATAAACCCGAATTTATGGGGCTCGAGACAGTTCAGAAGGGCCACCTTACTTTACGGGAGAAGACCCTGTGAGGCTAGATGTTGCTATCTTTCTCAATAAATGCATGCACTAAATTCTTAAATATAAAATTATTAATAGATATAGGGTGGGCACCATGATGGATGCACTCCCTTTTTATATTAATTTTTTTTTTGCAAAAGATAATTTTTTTATATATTCCCACAAGTACAACCAATTCCCAATTCTAACCAATAAGGGGCCAACTGCAAATCCCACACATGTAGTGCAGTTTCTTAAATCTCTCAACAATTCCCTCAAGCTGGAGCATGAAATGCTCAGTTTGGACAATTTAACACTCCACACACAAGCTGAATACCATCTCTTGAACACAGTTTCTAAACTCTAAATTGCATCTTCTTGCCCTTGTGATCTAGAGATTATGCAATTGTTGTGCTCTGAACTACTCTAAAGAAGACTGAGGCGAGCCTTTCCTCTAGAATCCTCTGTAAGTGCCTCCACTATATAAAGATCTGAACAACTCAGGTAATCTTTAAAACAAGTCTCTTGCACATGAAGGCCTCTAACTGGATCTCTCCCATATATTGTCTTATGGAATTAGATATCTAATTAGTAGTCCCCATGGATCTCCCCATATCGGGGTTCTACCATGGTTCTTTGACATACATGATGGGACATCTCAACAAATGATATCATGTGCAGACCTAATACAAAACATGGAGGAGTTCACTAACACTTCCGGCATCTCTCATATTTATGTGAGGTATAAAAGTATTTTTTTAACTTTTTCTCTTTTATTCATTCTTTATGAATTGTTTTTATCATTTTTTCACCCATTTTGTTGTTCATTTTCTTTTCTTTGGCTTTCACCCTTCTCTCTCTCTCTCTCTATATTTGTTTAGAAGAAACTGCGGCCTTATAGGGCTTAAATATTAAAAAAATTGAGCTGAGGCCCATATTGACATTGACCCCATTCTATTGTTCTTCATTTGCAACGGAAATGAGTGTTCTAGAATGAGCCCATGACTAAGAGGGTTAAGGCCCTTTCATCTTCTTCCATCATCTATAAAGAGGGTTCCTAATGAGAATCAATCAGCTAGTGGGGAATGACCCCTCCATCCTCGCGCCGCTCACACTCCAGTGAGGAGGTCATTGCCTCTTCTCCTGCACTCCCTCCTTGCAGCATTATGTCCACAGTCCACATACTTGAGCAAACTTGCTAGCGCTACTTACAATACTTCAGGTTTCTCTGTGGGAATCCATTGGGGGGGGGTCGCCTTCACGTTGTTTTCTTCTTTAATTATAGTACCATCTCTCCATCCTTGCGTGAGCTGTTGCTTCATCCGTCAGAATGCTTGGATTTACATGTTTCATATCCCAAGGCCTTAAATTTTGGATTTCAATTTCGTTTCGCCTCTCTCCAGAAAGGGAAACTTTGGACAATTTCGTTGAAATCGTCAAAAATCATGGAAACAAATATGAAATCTGAACTCGATTTCCAAAAAATAAGGTTGTTAATGTTCATAACAATAAATTGAATAGAAATACACCTTTGTAGAATAAGGGTAAAAATAGAAGTTCTGAGGTAGTGTTATTGTCATAATCACGTCACATTTTGATAAGTAGTAGCAACGCGCTACCTAGAGTTAGAATCATATTCTGAACTAGAAGCAAAAGCCATGATAATCAACTCTTTAAGAAGAATGATGTGACACATGCAATAACTATTAAACAAAACATATATACCAAAATAAAGAAGGAAAAAGTATAAATCTCTTCGATTAATACTTGAATTAAATCTTGAAGCTTGTTTCCAACTGATTTGGTTTGCTATTAGACCTAAAATTTCGGAACTAACTAAAGGAACTTCATCAAACAATATAAAGCTATGAACTCAACATATCTGTAGGGAAATGGATGAAAACTCATTAATATACACACATTTTGATGAATTTAAAAGGCAGATTCCTTACTTTTTTTCTTTTCGTCGAGATGACATGTAATTTCTATGAAATTTGGTCGATATTTCGCTAAAATCTTGGAAAAAAGTAAGATAACATTTCGATTTCGCTGACCTAAGGAAATTGAAATTTTGGAGAAATTCGGTTGAATCTCACTAGAAAAAAATAAGATAACATTTCGATTTCACTGACCTAAGGAAATTGAAGTTTTGGAGAAATTCGATGGAATCTCACTAAAATTTGACACCGTGCTTTATCCTCGATTTGCACCGCTACTGAGATTTTCTCTTAGTATCGAGGCTAAAAATTTTGAAGTGTGAATTAGAAAACTAAATAGTGCTTATTCATTGAAGTCGAATTAATAGAACTATTGATAATTCTAGAATCAAGAATGAAGGGCCAACTATTGTCAGACATTTCCAGCTACAAATGGCATGCTTTGCTATTAACTTATTAACTAATATCTCATAGCAAAGAAATGTGAACTATATAGTTTGGAATATGGTCACATTTCCTAGCAATTAATCGTCACAAGCTATATCTTTTGATATTGTTACCATTGGCGAAGCCTTTCCCCACTATAAGTATGGTCAGCTGCATAGATTCTTGCTCAAATCCATGTTGAAAGATCCAACTATTTTTATGCTGGTCATCGTCTACATGACGCAACCCCCACAAGGATGGATTTGAACCCTAATCTTTTGGGTAGTAGGCACACTACACTGCCATCGAACCATTGCAGTGGTGTTATCATTGCAAGAAATAAAATAACACAATTCATGATCAACCATAAATCGGAAATTTCGAAGAAAGACATACCACTTAACAACATTTAAAAATCTTTGGTTGCTGTGAGGTTTCCCGCGTTATCAGTATCACCTCTCCTATAGATTTTGAAGAGTCATAGGCTCTTCTACTATGGCTGGTCCTATGTCGGGTAAATTGAGAAGAGGTAGTCGAGAACCAGTGTAAAACAGTCAAAGACAAATTCATAAATAATATTTTTTAAAAATACTATTTAAGATTTGCCTTTAGACAATCATATCTTTTCAACATGGATTTAAGCAAACTTTAGATTTCGTTGGGCATTCCCTACTAGCGATGCGTTGCATCACCCGGATGCAACGAGAAAATGGCAAGGGCCGCTATATCACTGCCCGGATGTAATTCAAAATTTACAAGGGTTCTCGCATAAGGAACACATATGAGTAAATAAGCTAGTTCCGCAGCATTGGCGTCGGATGCAGTCCAAAATCCGCAAGAGTTCTCGCATGGACACGTGTGAGTAAAGAAGTTAGTCTAAAAGAGTTTGCAAAAGAATTTGAGGATATGTAGTTGGAATATTGACACTTTGACTGATAAATCAATGGAGATAGTAGATATGATGGAAAGAATGAAGATTATGATATTATGTCTCGAAGAGACAAAATGGGTTGGTGAGAAAGCAAGGGACAACGAGAAGACATGCTTTAAATTATGGTGTTCAGATAAAGAGAAGGGTAGAAATGGTGTTGGAGTGGTTGTTCATCAGGATTAAAAGGATAGTGTGGTTGAGGTGCAAAGATTTAGAGATTGGATTATTTTGCTAAAATCGATGCTGGAAGAAGAAGTTATAATATAATCTCAGTTTATGCGCCATAAGTTGGCTTAGATGAAAGGATTAAATAAGCTTTGTAGGAGGATTTGGATAATACTATGCAACGAGTCTTACAAAGAGAGATGATTTTCTAGGTAGAGATCTTAATAGATATATGGGAAATGATGCTTCAGGGTATGCTAGTGTTCATGGAGGCCATGGCTTTGAGGGTAGAAATGAAGAGAGAAAAGTAATCCTGGATTTTGTGGCGAGCTACGAAAATCAGGGGGATGGGTGATTCGTCGCTTGGGGTCGCGGGAGGGGCTTCCTGGAGGGATCGTGTTGGGAGCCACCCTCCGGTGACCCTTCCTGGAGGGATACGACGATGCCGAGATGTTAGGGGAAAGGCTCCGGTACGGCAATCCTCGACCCAAGATGGAGACCCCACGATTGGGGTGCGTGGGGAAGGGGTCGGCGAGGGCAAGGAGAATGCTAGGAAGTTGGGCCTCCTTGAACGTCGGAGATGCTTTAGGTGCGGGAGGATGGGGCACCTTGCGAGAAGGTGCTTTCTGAAGGAGGCGATGTGCTATGGATGTCGAGGCGTGGGACACATCCGTAGAGACTGCCCTGGGGCGTCTTCCGATCACCCGGGGGTGCAAATGCGGGGGCAAAAGATATGGAGATCGAGGGGGTCCTTTCGGACCCAGTTGATGGGGTTCTTATAGCGGAGGGACCCAAGGAGGATTTGCAAAAGGTGCTGGAACTTGACCGATCAGTTGGATGTGCGAGTTCCTTTCCAATGGTAGCGCGGTTTTACCTCAGTCGGTTCGGCGGCGCCGTCCCCGTCTGCGTGATGGGGCGTTGATTTCTCCTCCGATGTAGTACGTGGAGATTGGGGGCCTCCCGATTAGGTGCCGGAGACTCGAAACGGTGAAGGAAGTGCTTGGGGAGTCCGGCGAGGTGGAGGCCATACTCCAATCGGGATTGCGCCCTGGTGAAGGTGGCGGTTTGGTGGCCTCGATGGCGGGTGTGGGCTGTCAGATTCCCCCGGCGAAAATTTTCATGGTCGGCAGGGCGGTGTTTCACCTTCGTCTCGCCCTCGTGGAGGCTTCTTCGGTAATGGGATGGTTGCCGGACAGGTTGTGCTCGCCGGGCCTGTTGGGGTCTCACGCGGTGGTTGGAGTTCCGCGGAGTGCACATGAAACGCGGGTGGGCCAGGCCACAGCTTCGCTGGAGGGGACTGCGAGGGTTTCGGTGGCCGTTTTGTCTTCTGCTTTGTTTGGTGGCGATTTGGCCTTGCTCCGGATTTGGCGAACGATTTTTGCAGACCTTGCTTGGATTTCAATGAATGCGGTTCTCGCTCCGGATTTGGCGGCTGGATCTGGCAGACCTTGTGCTGGTTTTTACGGACCTTATGCTGGCTTTGCTGCGGTCTTGGATCGGATTGCCCCCATCTCGGATCTGGATGCTGAGGATGCCGCTGAGCGCAGATCGATCTCGGTCCTCGGATATGTGGCGGGTCCGGTTGTCTCTCGGGGGTCCGATTGGGGCCCTTCGGATGCCTCGATGGGGGATGGTGCGCGAGACCCTGTGCGGGCTGAGGTTTGTTCTGGTCAGGTGGAGGGGTTTGGCGCAGGAACATGTGATGTAGATGGCTGCGAGGTGCTGGCTTCGGTCTCCTCGCCCGGGCAGATGTCAAAGGATCTTGGTGCGCCTCTGGTAAAGACGTGGGGAGATCGTAAAAAGGCATGTGACTACGATCCGGCTGCCCTCCCTCCGGGCCTTGTGGGTGGGGGAGGATCGCCATCGCCTCCTACCTCTTCATATCCTGTCGGTCTGCTTGCGGAAGATGGAAGTACCCAAGGTGATGGCGTGCAGCGCGAAACTACTGTACCGGGTGCGGCTTCGCTGGCCCGGAGCCGAAAGATGCAGGATCGGATTCTCGCTGCAGAAAGGAAACGTAGAGATCAAAGACTGGCTTTGGGGGGAAGCGACAGGAGGGTTCGGGCTGACCCGCTCATGCTTTTCTCGCGTAAGCGCCGTAAGCCTGAGGCTAGGCTTTGGTTGGAACGGGAGTTGGAGGACAATGGAGACACCCACGTCTCCCGTGATGCAGCTGCTGAAGACTTCTATTGCCCTCATGGGGAGGTTCCTGGCAGTGAGGGGAGCATCTCAGATCTGGTTGCTGCGGAGTCGAACATTCACGTGCGGGTTGCGGAATGTCTCAGGGTATCTGTGCCAGCAAAAACCCTCCGAGTGGATCCAAATGAAGGTTGTCTCTTGGAATGTGCGGGGCTTCGGCGATAGGGAGAAGAAGATGGCGGTGGGAGAGCTCTTAAGGTCGTGGGGTGCAGACGTGGCTTTACCGCAGGAGACGAAGATGACACGTTTGGAGCCAACTTCTTGGAGAACGGTTGGGGGTCTAAAGTTGTCAGAGTTCAGGGTGGTGGCTTCGGTTGATAGTGCTGGCGGTCTGATCCTTGCGTGGAATGGGGACATGTTTTCGGCTATTGAGGAGTACATAGGGTCTATGTCTATATCGGTCCTGCTTGATTACAAATCCGGGGAAGGCAGACTTCTGGTTACTTCAGTGTATGGGGAACCCAGGGGAGTCAGCAACGCGGCCTTGTGGGAGGAATTACTGATGAATCCGTGATTCATCGCCTTTATTCTTTCATTTTGGCTAAAATCCTTGGTAAAATACATGTAAATATTTACTAATTCCAACTAATTATCATTCTAACCACAAATATTAATATTATATAATTAACACTTATTTTACCCAAAATAAAGAATAAAGATAAAAAGAAAAATAAAAGAAAAAGAAGGCTGTAAATATGAAATATATACAGACTGATCCTAACCCTGAAATCAGGTCAATTATCAATATTGACCGGGTCGACAAAATAAATAAGTAGGGGGAGATAAGGTTCCTAACCTATAAAAATATTAAGAAAACAAAGACCAAGAATATAATTTACCCATTTTTCACCATGTAAATATTTCACCTAATTTATTCGTCACTTATATCATCTCAAACTAAAACACTTCTTTTACAAAAGTTGTTCACAAAAATATATATTATTTTATAAAAATATCAGAAAAATATTTCATCACAAAAATCAATTAACCGCAATGAACCGTAAAAGCCACAAAAGCCGACTTCCAAGGTTCATAACTATTTATATAAACTCCAAACTCACTTTTAAAATCCGTTTTATACTTAGTACTATTTATTTAAAATATCAAAAAATATTCGGATAAAACCGTGAGTTTTGGCGTTTTTGGACCTGTTGTATATATGTACTATATGTAGAATCTTCCCGGATTTTTAATTAATTAACCGTACTTCCGATTAACTTAATTTCTTTTCCTAAAATCTTCTAAAATTGTATAGAAAAATATAAAAATATAATTAAGCTAAAATACCAATAAAATCCGAAGGCCCGAATCCGCTACCTAAATTTTCCGAGCTCATAACTCGGCCGTATGAACTCCGAATTGAGCAAACTCAGTTCCAAAAATTATATCATTCAATTATCTACAAAATCAGAGTTAATACAAAATACGATTTTCAGGTTCATATTGGTATATTGTACAATGTACCGTAATATATATTATTATTTTATATAGGTTAATTTATATACTTTATTTATAATAAATAAAAAATCTAATTTAATTTATTATTTCTATATCTCCTAATTAATTAATTATACACTTATTTATTTATTTAATTAATACTTAATTACTTAATTATACACTTAATTACTTAATTTATTACTTAAATAATTTATCAATCATATTTAGTTATTAATTATTTATTTAATTACGAAATTAACTTATAATTAATTTAATATAATTATTACATATTTGATTTAATTTACTTTTTTTCTCTCTCCTCAATTTTCTCTCTCTACGTTTCCCTTTTCCCTCTTCCTCCTTCGTTCTTCTTCTCCAAGCACACCTTCCCCATCCAGCCTTCTTCCTCCAACCCATCTTCTCGACCGTCTCCAACTGCTGCAACCGCTTAACGACCGGCCGTTCTTCCAATGCCCCCGCTCCTGTCACCCTTGCCGGTGACGCAACTCCGCCTCCTCTATATAAGCCACTGGACCCCCCATTTGAAAGCCCATTCACCATTTGTGACCTTTCCCTTCTGTGAGCTCCGAGAGAGAGAGAGGCTCGAGGACGGTGACAACGTCCGTCTCCCTCCGCCGTTGAGCGAGTTTGGGCGAGGTTCGACGCGATCCAGCACCGGTGCGGAAGCTTTCCTCCGCCTTGCGTTAGCCTCCGCGGAGCGCCGCCGTGTTGAGGCCGTGACTCTTGGAACTCCTTTGAGTTCTGATTCCATCGGCGTACCCGAATCCTTCATCCGTTTCACTTCATTCCAGGTTACTTACCATTCTCTTATGCTTTTATTTCTAATCCCATTTCCTTCCCTTCCCTGCATTGTTTTTTTTAATCTCCTTCCGCTGTCTCTAATCCCTTCTTCCCAATTTCCCCGTCTCAACCTCTCTATTCTTCACTTAATTCAACTTCATTCCAGAATCAAATCGGGCCTGAGTTTCGATTTGCATATGTCACATCTGTCCAGTAACGACCATGATCCATTTCCTGATTAACATGCAAAATTGAGCCGAGGATCTCTCCTCGAGCACTTGCAACCATCTGCAGGTCATACACGAAGTAGCAACACCTCCATCGCACAATCTGGAGCTTTAGATATGTGAACAGACTGCTTCTGTGAATAAACGATACTGTTGGGCATTGACCGAGTATCTGAATTCCGATGTTGAGCATTTTTTTGGACTGATTTGCTGCGCACCATATTATAATCAGAAGATATATTGAGTATCGAGAAACACCTGAAGGTCCGTATCCGAGGAGCAGAAGCTGGAATTGAGAACCTTCACCATCCGGAATTGATTCTGCTGCTTCATTCGAGTTGTGCTTCCGCCGCATGAAACATTTGCTGCATGTGAATTACGAAAGAGGGAAGAATATGAGCAGATCCAGATTCAATCCAGCCCATCGACCACGATCTGATCGTACGACCACAATCCAGACACGCGTCGTAACCGAAACAGTCACCGCCCCACCGCTTAGTGCACGTGCCTTGTACGTGAGGCAAACAAATATCTGGGTTGTTTGCATAAAAAGCCCTCAGATATTCTGCTACTTAATTACAAGTCCAGGACCCACTGAATTCACGTGTCCAAGCACGTGATACCTTGGTATTTTGCGCAGAACATCACCGGAAGTCAACCTTATTACGCGCTGATTCCTACCGCCAGAAGGAACACGAGGGAGTCACGTGCCACTAGGATATTTTGCACACGAGCTCCTTATCTTCTCCACATTTGACAAACAACGCCCTTATAATTTTCATCCTATTACAGATATACCCCTATATCTGTACTTAAACCATATACGTACTCTATATTATTTTAGTACATAATAAATAAAACACACCATATAAAAATATGTATAAATACCAATAATATACTATATACAATATTAAATAATTTTGAAAAAAATAAAAATAATTTCTATTATTAATAAATCATTCCAAAAATAAAAAAACATAACTTTAATAACACATAAAAATATAAAACCACTCTTAAAAATCCTATAAAAATACACTCAGTATATTTTACTATATTTTACATATAAAATAAAAATAAAATAAAAATTGAATAATAAAACCAATAAAAAAAATTAAAATACATAAAACTTCCACATCTCATAACTAAATAAAGAAAAATCACCTAAAACGCACAATATATCGTTTTAAAGATAATTTAATCTACATTTCAATAAAAATAAAATAAAACTACTTACTGATTTCAATCTTAAAAATAAAAAATACGTAACAGTTTTCAAGAAAAAGTTAATTTTCTCACATTAAAAATAACCAAAATTCGTAAAAATCTTAAAAACCTCTTAAAAATCTATAAAAAACAGTAAAACAAATGTAAAACTTAAAAGTAAAAAAATAAAAATTAAATAAAAATTAAATAAAAAATTACAAAATATTTTCTAAAATAATAAAATCTCAAAATACTAAAAAATTTCAAAACCATATAAAATTCGTTAAAATCAAATAAAAATCCAGAATATTTTCTTAAAAATAAAATAAAAAGTAGGAAACCGTTTACCTTAGCTTGTCTATAGTTCATCCCTAGTTTTTAACAGTTTGTCTCACTGAGTTCGACACTCCCGTGCTTAACCGCTATACACTTAAGTTTTGGAGTATAAATAAAAATAAAGAAAATTAAACCAAAAGTTTAATCTTTTCTGGTAGAACTCTCCTGGTCGATACGACAACCGTAAAATCTCTTTTCTGTCTCTTTTGCAGGAATAAAGAAGTGATCAGGTGGCGTTTTTCAATTACGCACGACTAGAGGACGATTCCCGGACACACCTTGGGCGATAGGCGGGGATTTCAATGTTACTTTGTTTGCTCATGACCGCCCGGGTCAAAGGGGAGGGAGGGACCCCAGGTCGGATGGTTTCACCGAATGCGTGAGCTGTTTGGGGCTACAGGTGATGGATGTTGGGAACAAGAAGTTCACTTGGCGTAGTTCCTCTGCGAATTTGAGACTGGATAGATTTATGATTTCTACTGAGATGATGGAGAGATTCCATCTTGCAGTGGCTACGGCTCTTCCTAGGTCGCGGTCAGATCACACACCCATTTGCTGGGATTCAGGTGGGGGATGATCCCTCGATCGTTGTTCAGATTCGAGAGGTCCTGGCTACTGGAGGACGACTTCAGGGACTTGGTTTCTCAGTTTTGGGGCTCTTTGAGGGTAGAGGGATCGACAACGCAGAAACTAGCCGGGAAATTAAAGCTGCTGCACGAAAGATTGAAGGCCCACAATATAGAGTTAAGGAGGAGCAGAGCAGAGAGATGAGAGGGGACAATGGTAGAAATTGCGAGGCTAGACGGTCTGGAGGACTCTCATGAGTTGAGCAATGAGGAAAGGATTGCGCTTGCGGCTTTGCATAGAGCGGCGATCGAGGAGGACAGACATAGAGAGATAGAGTAGAGACAGCGGTCCAGGCAGAAATGGGTTAAAGAGGGGGACGAATACTCGCTTCTTCCATGCGGTGACAAGTGGAAGGAGAAGGAGAAATATGATTCATGAGCATAGAACAAATGAGGGTACTATTCTTGGTGATAGGGAGATCGGGCTAGCACTGGTGGAACATTTTCGGGGTTTCAGTAGGCGTCTGCCATCTACCGGGGCTACCTGGTCAAGGAGAGGTTCTAAGTATCTAATGTATGTGCAACGACAGTCACTCGTGATGGAGTTTTCAAGATTGGAGGTCCGTGAAGCGGTCTTTGATCTCAATGCTGATGGTTGCCCGGGGCCAGATGGTTTCCCGGTTTATTTCTTTAGGGAGTTCTGGGGGGTGGTAGAGGAGGATGTCATGGCCATGCTGAACGAGTTTAGGGGGGAGAATAGGGGATTGGAGAAAATTAATAAAGCATTGTTGTTCTTGCTGCCGAAGAATGAAGGGGCTGCCAGAGTTGGGGACTTTCGTCCCATCACCTTGTCGAGCACAATTTACCTCATCTTGGCCAAGGTGTTGGCCAATCGGCTTCGTACTGTGCTAGATGACCTTGTCCTTCCGCTTCAATCCGCCTTTATCCCTGGGCGACAGCTTCTGGATGGGGTGGTTATGGCTTCAGAGATGGCCGCTGATTGGAAGAGGATAGGAGTTGCGGGTTTTCTTTGGAAAGTTGATTTCTCAAAGGCGTATGACAGTATGTGTTGGAAATTCATTTGAGCCTCTTTGGTGCGGAGAGGCTTCCCAGATGTCTGGATAGACTGGATGAAAAGATGCATCACTACCGCTTCGATGTCGATTTTGGTGAATGGGAAGCAGGAGGGTGGTTTCTTCCAGCCATAGAGGGGTGCGAGACAGGTATGTCCTTTGGCCCCTCTGTTATTCGTCCTGACGGTTGTTGCCTTGGCGGTCATGTCTAGGGTGGCGGAGGAGGGCAGTTTTTCAGAGGGTTCTCCAGAGAAGGTTTATCAGTTCCTCTTTTGCAGTATGCGAACGATACATTATTCTTTGTGGAGGGGGGCATAGAGGAGTGCAGGGCAATAAAGGCGGTGCTTGATATCATTGGAGATCTCTCGGGTCTGGGGGTGAATGGCGTCAAATCGGCGTTCGTGCTCTTTAACTTGACGATCGTGGATTCAGAGGCGTGCAATGTGATTCTGGATACACCGGTGAAGGCATTGACTATTTCCTACCTGGGTCTGCCTCTTCTGACAGGGAGGTTGCGTCAGGTCGACTGGTTGCCATTAGTTGAGAAGTTAGAGAAGAAGTTGGCGGGCTGGAAGGCTGCGCTTTTATCTAGGGGTGGTCGCCTGATCTGACGAAGGCTGTCCTCTCGGACATCTCGATTTTCTTCATGTCCACAAGGGCCCTGCCTGTGGGGGTCTAGTCCAAGCTGGAGTCTTTGATGCGTAGGTTTTTCTGGTCGTCATCTCATAGTGGCAGGCATGGCCTCAAATTTCAGCGAAGTTCGGTCGAATTTCTGTCGAATATCGATATCCAGTCGAAATCGAAATTCGACCAAAATTACCGAAATGACCGAAATATGGGGGTCCTAATACAAAAAATGACCGAAATGACCGAAATTTCGGTTGAAATTCCACCAAAATTCCATCGAAATTCTATTTTGGTCGATACCGAAACGATGACCGAAACCGACATTTAAGGCCTTGGTGGCAGGGGCTTGGTTTTGGTTAATTGGTCGTCGATTTCTAAGTCTACCAGAGAGGGTGGCTTGGGTGTTCTGAATCTGGGAATTATGAATAAAGCGTTACTAGCTAAGTGGGTGCTAAAGATCTGGGGTTCCGGAGGTAATCTGTACTCCACTCTTATCAGGGCGATCTACGGTGTTTCTTCCAGCCTAACGGTCCAGGCAGTCGGCGGGGGTGCATGAACCAATTTTTGGAGAGGGATCTGCTCGGTCTTGCCGGACTTGTCAAGGTTTCTTGCGGCATGTGCTTGGAGACGGTCACTTGTTTCGATTCTGGAGGGACAACTAGACAGACGGAGGTGCTTTCTGCGATCGTTACCCGAGATTGTTTGCGTTGGCTTCAAATAAGGATGCGACTGTGGCTAAGGTGTGGGGAGACGGGTCCTGGTCTCCTACCTTTGTGGCAGAGTTGTCGGATCAGAGACTGGACGAGTTTCTGTGTCTGTCTGGACAGCTTTCCGGACGTGCGGGTCCGACGGTAGGTCGGGACGCTTGGAGCTGGCGGGACGGTTCCTTCTCGGTTCGGAAGGCAATGGTTCTTTGACTACCCAAGCCTCTAATGTGGATTCCATGGTCTTGGGGGATTGTGGTATGCTCTGGTCCTGGCGGATCTCTGCCAGAATAAGGTCTTTCTCTGGCTTCTGAGGTGGGAGAGGATATTGACAGCAACGAGGAGAGCGAGGTTCTTCCCCGGAGCTGTGGAAGAGTGCTGTAGGTGTGGTAGCGCGACAAAGGATGTAAACTACCTTTTTTTTGAATGCCCTTGTTCGGTTGATGTTTGACGGAGAGCGGCAATCATGAGTCTCGATTGGAGTAACAAGGTTTGCTTTTGGGACTCTTGCAGGAGGTGGGGTGGTTCAGAGGCCGATAGATTGAAGATGTGTGCGTTGATATGGTGCATCTGGTTGGGCAGAAATAGTGCGATTTTTAATGGGTCAAGGTTCTATCCCGAAAATGTACTTGGGCATGCTGGAGCCCTCTTGGAGCTCTAGCGTTTGTAAATATTTATTTAATAATTAATATATTTTTTGGATGGCCCTCTAAAGGAGGCCCATCCCACCGTTTCTAAAAAAAATCCTGGATTTTGTAATGGCTTTTGACTTTTTAATAGCAAACACTCTCTTCAAAAAAAGGGAAGAATATTTAATTACATATAAGAATGGCCTGACTAAAACACATATAGATTACTTTGCAATGAGGACAACAGATCAGTTGTGTTGCAGAGACTGCAACGTAATCCCATGAGAGCTTAGCATCTCAACATCGCTTACTAGTCATGGACGTGCAAATAAAAGAGTTGGCAAAGAAGAGGATGGTTCTCAAGATCGTTAGAACTAAATGGTGGGATCTTCAGTTGAAGCAATCGATCTTCAATGAGAAGGTTTTAGAAGACTTATATTAGGATTATAATGGAAGTGCAAACGAGACGTGGGAGGCAGTAGCATCTTGTATCTGCAAGGTAGCCAAAGAGATCTTAGGTGAGTTTAAGGGAGGAATTCTAGGCCAAAAGGAGGCTTGGTAGTGGAGTGAAGGGGTATAAGTGAAGCTTAAAATTAAAAGAGCTTGCTTTAAAGCTATGTATAAGGATAGAACAGAGAAAACTATCACAAACTACAAAATAGCAAAGAGGGAAGCAAAAAAGGCTATTAGTGAAGCCAAAGTCCAAAGCTTGTGAAGTTTTGGACAAAATATCAATTCTAAGGAAGGCTGGAAGGATATATTCAGATTGGCCGAAGCAATAGAAAGAAAAGACCAAAGATCTTTCTCAAGTGAGATGCATTAAGGATTAGGAATGATACGTGCTTGTTACTCAAAGGGATATAAAGACTTGATGGAAGCAATATTTCCATAAGCTTTATGTTGGGGAAAGAAATAGGTAGATCACTTCGGGAGATCTATCTAGTAGTAAATTTTACTTGAATCGTGCAAGATATAAACGAATACAAAGGAAGTAGAGGAGGCTTTGAAGGTTATGAAACGTAGGAAAGTTGTAGGATCTGATGACATTCCTGTAAAAGTATGGAGAGTTCTAGGTGAACATGGATTGCTTTGACTCAGAAATTTATTCAATATTTTTTGGCGAAGCAAGAAAATGCTTGAAGAATGAAGGAGAAGCATCATGATGCCTCTTTATAAGAGTAAAGGGACATTCAAAATTGTTCGATTTACAGAGGTATCAAGTTGACGAGTCACACTATGAAAATTTGGGATTGCGTAATCGGAAAAAGGTCAATGCAAGTTTCCTAAGTAAAAGAATATCATTTTGGATTCATGTCAGGTCGCTCAACTAATGGAGCTATGCACTTGTTGAGGAGAACAATGGAGATTTATAGATCTAAAAAGAAGAACCTCCATATGCTGTTTATTGATTTCGTGAAGGCTTATGATTCGGTCTCAAGATAGATTTTGTAGAGAGTTTTGGAGAAGAGACAAGTACCTGTTGTATATATTAACTTTATAAAGGATTTGTATGATGGGGCTTCATCTTGTGTAAGGATTCAATCTGAGAAGACTGACTATTTTAACATCATCATCGATTTACATCAAGGTTCAGCTTTAAATCCATTCCTTTTTACTTTATTTATGAACGAGTTGACTAGTCACGTTCAAGATGAGATACCTTGGTGTATGTTGTTTGCCTATGATATTGTGTTGATCGACGAGGCAAGAGATGGAGTAAATGAGAAGCTGGAGGTTTGGAGACATGCCTAAGAGGCTAAAGAATTTTGTATGAGTAAGACTAAGTCCAAGGTTAAAGTTGATATGTGGTAATCGTTCGATTATGCGGTGTGAGGCGAGTATGCGGGCATGCGAAAGTATATGCGGGTTATACGATTTCTATTATTTTAATATAAAAATGCTTAAAAATATAATAATAAATTCAAACATCAGATATCTATGGCTCAAAAAATCAAGAACTTCGATACAAAAAGCAGGAAATAAGCGAAAGTTGTTGATGTGACTCTAATGTAACACATATCAATAACAACTGGTACAATTCCACCAAGATAAAGTGCTTCGATACACATTGGAAAAGCATAGATGCAAAACAAATTGAATCTTACATATCAAGAGAATTGATCTAAGGCTAAGAAATCTATTAAAAAGATATTTTCCTGCAACTGAGCTTGACATTCCCTTCCCCAAAAAATATACATATATAAATACTTGAACATTGTTAGAAAATAAGAATGCGGAAGCATATCAGAGTAAAATAATAAAAACTTGTAAGAACACATGATTTTAACGTGAAACCCTACTCCCTAAGGAGCGGGATGAAACCACGGGAGAATGCCTCAAAGGGATGATAGTCTATTGCTTTTCTCACCGGATACATGGGGTGTAGGGCTTCTTATATAGCCCTCATTGAGTCTCCACATCCCACAGTTGGTAGATGTGGGACTAAACCACTGGATGTGGTAACCATCTACTCAAGTAAAGCATATAAACAACTGCTCCAACACCCCCCCTCAAGCTGGAGCATGCAATGCTCAGCTTGGACAAACAGAAAGAAATCTCAACTCACTCTACATGACACTACAGACAATATCAACTCAACGTGCACAACTGTCGGCTGCTATCGAGGACGTTGCTTCTCATGCAACACATGTGAGGAGGATAAACGGGCTGAAGTGTGAGTCAAACTGAAACTCCTCGTCAGAGAGCATGTGTTCTGTACTGCGCCTGTCAGAGTCACTGCAACTGAAATGAGTCTCCTCGTTTGAGAACTCTGGCCCGCCACAACAGGTGGACAATTGCTCCATCTCTGAAAGGGTCAAATAAAGAATGCCTCTAATTATCCGTATGTAGATCTCCGAAGATGGGTCTCTCTCATAGGGACGTCAATGTGGATTCTCTCTCATAGGAACCTCGGAAGGATCTCGTACTGGAGTTCACGAACATTGGAGAATGGAGTCTGAAAGTCTCATCATTGGAGTACTGGGTCTCTCCCATCTAGCTTAGAGAATGTGATCTCTACTCCGGAATCCCTATGAAACCACATGAAAATCCTAGCCCACATGGCACAGGGAATGAGATCTCTACTCTGGAGTCCCTATGGAACACATGAAAACTCTGGCCGAAATGCAAAAGATGATGGAGACCACAAAAACATGATGGCAAACACGTGCTTATCTGAAAAAACCGTATACGTGTGCGTGTCCGACACTGAGGACTTGGAATCTGACGTTGAGTCTGAAGGACTGTAGAGTCTGAAAATTTGGCTGGTCTAGAGAATCTGAATCTGATCTGTGACTCTACACAATAATTTCTCTTTCTCCCATACTAGTCAGAATATATGTCATCGACTATGTTGGGAGAAGACAACAAAGATGGGGAGAAAACAAAATCAAATAAGCCGATTTCAAATTTTTTCAGCTTTTCAATTCATTTTTAAACATTTTTTAAGCCGTTTCATTTTTTTCTGGCTTTTCTTTTCCTTTTTTTTGCATTTTTTTGCAATTTTTTCATGCGTTCGACTTTTTTTTGTACGTGCCTTTTCTTCTTCTTCTTCTTCTTCTTCTTTTAACAAAAAAAACGTGGACCATCTGGCCCAAACTTTGGACCAAAAAAAATGCTGCCCCTCTTTTTCTCTCTCCCTTTCTTTTACTTTCGGCCTGGGCCCTTACAATAAAAAGCACACATTTTTTTAAAACTTGCAGCCCACCATGGGGCTTAACCCTATTTAGGGTTTCTGGAAACACAGTTTACACTAAAAAACCGCCCTCGATTGGGTCTCTTCTCATGTCGCCGCCGCCACCCAAGATGGGGCTGCGCATGGCGCGGCTCGGAGGGCCGCTTGGAGCGCATGCTGCGGCTCGCCATCGCCTGCTAGGGAGAGAAGAGAAACATGTGCCTTCACCATCGCTTGATGCTGGAGGTTCGTGTGAGGGAGGGAGGCCTATTGTTGTTGACGCCTTCGTCGCCAAGAGATCTGAATGGAAGTGCGAAGCCAGCCGCCTGATGCGGTGCGCGTCACCAGACTTGGAGAGGGCGTCGAAGATCGGAGGATTGCCTGGAGAGTTTTGCGACGGTGCGAGCTTTGGGCTTCATTGTCGCCTGGCTTGGAGATGTGTGTCAAGGGGAGAAGGGGAGGGCTGCCTACGCAGGTAGAGGTCTCCTCTTGGGGTTCGATCTCGCGCCGCCTGCACATGATCTGAGTGATGGAGACTGGGGCTTCACGCTGCTGGAGGGAGGTTAGGGCTCGCCGATAGGTGCGACCCTACTGGAGAATAGCTGCGCTGTGGCCAACATCTGGAGAGAGTGGCCTGGTGCTTGCCGACAGGAGATGTGGAAGCTAAGGTGCACCGGAGATGAGTTGCCGCCAGGAGATGCAGCCCGGGGAGGTGACCTGGAAGGGCTTCGACTGCAATGATGCTGGCCCGCTGGCCTCCTGATGTGCGGAGAATTTAGGGTTTCAAGATAGAAACCCTAACCAATGTTGGAGAAGATCCAACGGCACAAACTTCCAGAATGTCATGATAATAATCAAAACTGAATCGTAACGCTTGAATTTAACTGCTTTGAATTAGGATTTTAAGAAAACCTTAAAACTCGAACTGAACGATCTTGAAAAAAACCTTCAAGAATAGTTTCTCGAAATCAACCAAGAACGACCCGCTCTGATACCATGTTAGAAACTAAAAATGCAGAAGCGTGTCAGAGTAAAATAATAAAAACTTGGAAGAACACGTGATTTTAACGTGGAACCCTACTCCCTAAGGAGCGGGATGAAACCTGGGAGAACGCCTCAAAGGGCTGATAGTCTGTTGGAATATTTGGTTGTGCGCCTGTTAAGTTGTAGATGGGTAAATGGATACCTCCAGGATCCATTTACCCTATCCAGTTGTTTAGTCCCACATCTACCAGTTTGGAGATGTGGAGACTCAGTGGGGGCTATATATAGACCCCCACACCCCTGTAGTCAGATGAGAAAGTTGAATGCAACATACGACCCTTTGAGGCCTTCTCCCGTAGTTTCATCCCGCTCCTTAGGGAGTAGGGTTTCACGTAAAAATCTCGTATGTTCTTCCAAGTTTTATCTCTTTTATTCTGATACGCTTCCGCATTCCTATTGCTTTTCTCACTGGATACATGGGGGTCTATGGCTTCTTATATAGCTCTCATTGAGTCTCCACATCCCACAATTGGTAGATGTGGGACTAAACCACTGGATGTCGTAAATTGACCCTGGAGGGATCCATTTACCCATCTACTCAAGTGACGCATATAAACAAATACTCCAAAAAACATAACTAGTAAAATGCAAAACAAATATTTGCATGCAGCTGCCAAGAGTACTTGCAGAGGAGAAGACTTGGCGGAGCGCAAGAAATGTCACCGTGGAGGAGCAGCTGCTCGCAGCTACTCAAGAAGCTTCCATGTGGCGAAGGCGGAGGAGCTGTTGTACGCAGCTACTCAGTAGCTGTAGCATCGAATATCCAAGGAGACAGAGGAGAGAACCTGTCAGAGGTCTTCGGCTCATAGCAGCATCATGCGTTGCCCAGGGAGGTAGAGGAGAGGACTTGCGTGTGCTAGGGCTCGAAAGAGAGAAATATCGGGGAGGGAGAACTATCGGGAGGCGATGGGGTGGATTGGAAATGTTTGGGGTTTTAGGGAAATAATAACTAAGGCATTTGAGGAAACTCTATTACATATGCGTCCACATGTGCGGTCACATATGCAGAATACTCAGGCCACATATGCCCTTTTACCGCAAAAGCAACGCATATGACATATTTGGTGCGTTAAGGTGCTCGAGTACACATATGGGCTGCCTTTTTGAACATTAGCTAAGATTGAATATATGGAGTGCACATTTGATGGAAGCAATGGCGAATGACTCAAGGTGAAGATGAGAGATGACAACATTTAGAAGAAAGATTCTTTTAGATATTTGGGATCTATTTTACAACGGGGTAGGGAAATTGATGGAGATGTTACTCATAGAATAAATGTAGGTTGGCTAAAGTGGTGGGGAGCCTTTACTGTTCTTTGTGGTAAGAAAATCCCTTTGAAAGTTGTAATATTTGGTGGTGCGCCTGTTAAGTTGTAGATGGGTAAATGGATACCTCTAGGATCCATTTACCCTATCCAGTTGTTTAGTCCCACATCTACCAGTTTGGAGATGTCGAGACTCAGTGGGGGCTATATATAGACCCCCACACCCCTGTAGTCAGATGAGAAAGTTGAATGCAATATATGGCCCTTTGAGGCCTTCTCCCGTGGTTTCATCCCGCCCCTTAGGGAGTAGGGTTTCACGTAAAAATCTCGTATGTTCTTCCAAGTTTTATCTCTTTTATTCTGATACGCTTCCGCATTCCTATTGCTTTTCTCACTGGATACATGGGGGTCTATGGCTTCTTATATAGCCCTTATTGAGTCTCCACATCCCACAATTGGTAGACGTGGGACTAAACCACTGGATGTCGTAAATTGACCCTGGAGGGATCCATTTACCCATCTACTCAAGTGACGCATATAAACAAATACTCCAAAAAAACATAAATAGTAAAAATCAAAACAAATATTTGCATGCAGCTGTCGAGAGTACTTGCAGAGGAGAAGACTTGGCGGAGCGCAAGAAATGCCACCGTGGAGGAGCAACTGCTCGCAGCTACTCAAGAAGCTTCCAGGTGGCGAAGGCGGAGGAGCTGTTGTACGCAGCTACTCAGTAGTTGTAGCATCGAATATCCACGGAGACAGAGGAGAGGACCTGTCAGAGGTCTTCGGCTCATAGCAGCAGCATGCGTTGCCCAGGGAGACAGAGGAGAGGACTTGCGGGTGCTAGGGCTCGGAAGAGAGAAATATCGGGGAGGGAGAAATATCGGGAGGCGATGGGGTGGATTGGAAATGTTTGGGGTTTTGGGGAAATAATAACTAAGGCATTTGAGGAAACTCTATTACATATGCGTCCACATGTGCGGTCGCATATGCAGAATACTCAGGCCACACATGCCCTTTTACCGCAAAAGCAGCGCATATGACATATTTGGTGTGTTAAGGTGCTCGAGTACACATATGGCCGCCTTTTTGAACATTAGCTAAGACTGAATATATGGAGTGCACATTTGATGGAAACAACGACGAATGACTCAAGGTGAAGATGAGAGATGACAACATTTAGAAGAAAGATTCTTTTAGATATTTGGGATCTATTTTACAACGGGGTAGGGAAATTGATGGAGATGTTACTCATAGAATAAATGTAGGTTGGCTAAAGTGGTGGGGAGCCTTTACTGTTCTTTGTGGTAAGAAAATCCCTTTGAAAGTCAAAGAAAAGTATTACAAAGCAACCGTGAGACCTGCTATGGTCTATGGATCAAGATCTTGGTTGTGAACCATATACATGTACAGAGAATGATAGTAGTATAAATGAAAATGCTAAGGTGGATAGTGATTAGTTGGTCATACATGAAAGGTTCGGATTCGAATTGGTACGATCACAAGAAAAATTGGTGTAGCTCCGATAGATGATAAGATGAGAGAAAACCACTTAAGATGGTTTAACCATTTGCAAAGGAGGTCGGTTGATGCACCGGTTAGAAGATGCGAGATTTGAGATGTTGAGCCGATTAGGAGAGGGCGAGGAAGGCCCAAGAAGTGTTGGAATAAGATTATCCAAAGAGATCTTAATTATTTGGATTTAAGATTGAGAATGACCCAAAATAGATGTGAATGGAGGCAAAAAATCCATGTAGCTAACTACTTAATTGTGGGAAAATGCTTTATTGTTGTTGTGATAGGCTCTTCTCCTAGTAATCAATTCCGGAAGGACTACATCGAAACTATATACATATATATCAGACTTGATGGTTAGTTTTCCACTCGTAGTGTAATCATGAGCACAATAGCCATACGTTCTTATGATTATCGTCGACACATGCGTACATGTCCAACCTTACCTAGTCCAAAATCAGATAGCTTGGCTTTGAAGCGATCATCTGATAATATATTAGCTGCCTTTAGATCTTTGTATATTACAGGAGGATTCACTACATCATGCAAATAACAAGCCCTTTTGCAGCACCAACAACAATCTTAATTCTTGTATTCCAATCAAGTGGCTCTGCATTAGCGGGAAGGTCTGGAAGAACATGCTAGTCTATTAAAAGCTTAAGTGGCACTTTAATTAACAATAGAAAGTCCCCTATCCGGATATGCGGCTGCATATGCGCTTGTATATGCTGCTTGGTCCGCATATGCATTTTGACCACATAATGGCGCATATGGCTTATGTGCTTCGATCCGGTAACCGAATACGCATATGCGGCCACTTAGACTGCATATCTAAACTGTCGAAAGAATTACGTAGTCTATGTACTGTTTGTGCCTTTTTATTCTATGTTCTGTCTTATGTAATTTACCCATGAGTTTTCTCTATATAAGAGACCCTAGGGTTCTCTGGAATAAACAACTCTTATTCTTTCAACATGGTATCAGAGCCTAAACCCTAGGCTCTCCACCCGCCCCCCACCTCGTCTCTGCCGTCGCCGCCTCTCGGCTCTCCAGCGTCGCCCCCACCTCCTCGGGCCTCCCGGGCTCCCCTCGCCTCCAGGCCCCCGCCTCGTCGCGCCTCCAGCGCCGGCCCCCACCTCCCGGCCTCCCGCCTCCCGGCCCCGGGCCCCGCCTCCAGGCCCCCCCTCACCTTCCCGTCTCTCGACCCTGCCTCCCGGGCCGGTTCCTGCCCCGTCCCCGCCGGCTTTGCCCTAGCCGGCGTCCCCTCCTGCGGCCTCTTTCGTAGCCGGCGTCTCCTCCTTTGCCTTACCCATGGATTTAGGTACGTAACGTCTACATACGCACTCGAACCCTATGCAGTTTGTGTAGACACCTGTTTCTCTGTCTACAAACCATAGTTCTTCATCTGCGGTGACATGTCAGAATCCAAGGTTGATATGCTCTCCATAGGCGCGTTCAAATGTCCCGCGCCAATAGTGAAAATGGATGGGTCGAACTATGAGCTCTCGCGATGCAGTTCATGAGCCTCATGAAGTCAAACGGTAAGAAGCACATTCTTACCGAGGATGAGCCGGCAGAGAAGATAGGGATTTATGCCTCTTGGGTGGTTGATGACTCGTATGCCAAGGTCTGGCTGTCAGGCACATTGTCAATGGAGATTGCCAATGATGTCCTCCGTCAGCCCACCGCTAAAGCGATGTGGGACATTCTCGCGGCGACATATTCCCAGGTCCGGAATGAAACCAAGATGGTATAACTTCAGCATGACATATTCACTATGAAGCAGAATGGGCGACCACTTCATTCCCTGCATACATCCCTTAGGGGGATGTTTGAGAAACTCTACAACACTATCCCTCTGACGGCCACACCCGAGCAGCAGAAGATATTTCGTAATGCTATCATGGCAGGAGTCCTCGCGGCTCTTGATCCCGAATATGTTGCGGCCAGATCACAGATACTTGCAGATGCTACCATTCCTCCTATGGAGGAGGTCTACCGGAGGATTAGCCGCATCTCTGTTCCATCCAACACGTCTACACCACCCCCTCAGCGATGGCTGCTTCCAGAGGGAGAGGTGGTTCCTCTTCTTCATTCCGTGGCCGTGGCCGTGGAACTGGAGGCCGTGGTGGTCGGTCCCGTCCACCCTGCAGTTTTTGTCACCGTTCAGGTCACTCGGAGGATACATGCTATTCTAAGCATGGCTTTCCAGCATCAACGCGGTTGGCAGAACATGTTGCATCTCCATCATCTTCTACTTCGGACCAGAGGTTTGAGGAACTTGTCGCTCGGTTCCGGGATATAATGCCTCCTGCTCATACAGATTCTTCTGGAGGCCCTTCGGATATAGCTGCGCCTGCTTCTGCCAGTACTTCTGCCACGGCTAGCACCTCAGGTAGTGCCTGTGCTTTTACCACATGTTATAGTTCAGACATCTCCAATTGGATCATGGACTCAGGTGCTACGCACCATCTATGTCGAGACAGAGACAGACGTATATCATACAGAGAGATTCCTCCAGGACGGTCGGTGATCATTGCCAATGGGACTCATTCCCCCATTGTTGGACAGGAGGAGGTTATGTTATCCTCTTCCATGCGTCTAAAGAATGTCTTACATGTCCCTGAATTTTCGATGAACTTATTCTCTATTAGTCAGATTACAAAAAATTTGCATTGTCGCGCTATATTTGACCCATTTTCTCTTATATTTCAGGACATTCTAACGGGCAGGGTGATTGCCTGTAGCTCTGAGCAGGATGGCCTTTATCGTAGTTCATATGCTGGAGTCTCTTCTTATGCTGTTGGGTCTGTCTCTCCCTATACATGGCATCTACGCTTTGGTCACCTCCCTCTACAGAAGATGCGTCACCTTTTGCCTCAGATATCTCCAAGTTCGTCCTTCCGGTGTGAAGCTTGTCAGTTAGGGAAGCACCATAGAGCTAGCTTCCCGAGTCGTCAGAGTCGGAGCAGTAGCTCCCCTTTTGAGTTACTTAATGTTGATATTTGGGGTCCCAGTCGCGTCCCTGATCACTAGGGGCACATGTTTTATCTTGTCGTGGTTGATGATTTCTCTCGTTTGTCGTGGGTTTTCCTGTTAAAGAATAAATCTGAAGCTGGTGATGTTATCAAAAACCTTATCAATGAAGTGAACTATGTCTTTTCATCCAATGTGAAATATGTTCGTACTGATAACGCATTGGAATTTTGTACTCGGTCTCTCTCACAATATTTTTTGTCAAAAGGCATTATACACCAAATTACATGTGCCTACACCTCCCAACAGAATGGAGTTGCTGAGAGAAAACATCATCACCTTCTTGACATTACTCGACCTCTACTTTTATCCAGAGTTGTGCTCCTATTTCTTTTTGGGGAGATGCCGTTCTTACAGCCTGCTACTTGGTAAATCGTATGCTGTCCACGGTACTTGGTGAGAAAATTCCTCTTTCTGTTGTTTTTCCAGATAAGGAATTGTTCTCACTCACCCCTCGTGTCTTTGGAGTTGTTGCCTTTGTTCATCAGCTATCCTCAGGTCTTGACAAGATCTTACCTAGAGCTGTTAAATGTGTCTTCGTGGGTTATTCTCGGATGCAGAAGGGATATCGTTGCTATGATCCGATTAACAGGAAATACTTTGTCAGTGTAGATGTTACTTTCTTCGAGTCTGTTATGTATTTTTCACCTGCAGGTGACAGATTGGTCTCTAACACATCTACTGATGAGGTCTATGTCCCCACTCCTCCTACGGTGAGTCCTCCATTGTCCAATCCAGTTCCTAACGTTGCGTCAGCACCGCCACTACATCCACCTCCACCACCACCACCTCCACCAAAACCATTTATCTCGCCACTACCACAATTTTATACCCGTCGATCTAGTCCTGCTTATGGTACACGCCAATCATCCAGCACGCCCCAGGTATGTTTAGATGTTACTACTAATGATGGATCGAATAGTGTGCCTATGTAGGGTGCATCATTACGGGACAAATCTGAACCAGCGAATTCAGTGGTTGATGATCTGGATGTTCCTATTGCACTGAGAAAGCAGAAACGCAGATGCGCTTCGTATCCTCTTGCCTCACAGGTCTCCTTTCATCGCCTCACAGGGGACTTTCAGAGATGTAGTGGCTTTATCCTCTGTGGAGATCCCACGGACCTATCAGGATGCATTGAAAATTGATTGCTGGCGGATTGCAATGGAGGAGATGGCTGCCCTACAGTCGTGGGGCACATGGAGCTTGGTTCCCGCTCCTTCATGAGCATCTGTTGTTAGCTGCAAATGGGTATTCACTGTCAAGTATCATGCAGATGGTAGCCTTGATCGGTACAAGGCAAGGCTAGTGGCACGAGGTTTCACTCAGACTTATGGAGTGGACTATATGGATACCTTCTCTCCAGTCGCCCGTCACTCCACTCTTCGTATTCTTCTGTCTGTAGCTGTCGTACGTGATTGGCCCTTATTCCAGCTAGATGTTAAAAATGCATTCTTGTATGGGGATTTGTAGGAGGAAGTCTACATGCAGCAACCTCCGAGGTTTGCTGCTGAGGGGGAGAATCATATGGTGTGCAGACTTCATAAGCAATATATGGCCTTAAATAGAGTCCAAGGGCATGGTTTCAGAAGCTTTCCCATCTAATTGAAGAACAAGGATTCAAGAGATCCAATGCAGATCACTCACTGTTCATCCAGAAGACTACTCGAGGTACAGTTGTTGTCATGGTGTATGTTGATGACATTTTGGTTACAGGAGATGATGCTCAGGGGATAGAGATGACCAAAGCAGTGTTGGGTTGTCAATTTGTTACAAGGGACCTTGGTACATTACGATACTTTCTGGGGCTGGAGTTCGCCAGGAATGCACAAGGTCTAGTAATGACCCAGAGGAAATATATTACAGATATGCTTATCGAGACGAGCATGGTTGGATGCAGACCTTCTACTACTCTCATGGACCCCAACATGAAATTGTATGATAATGATACAAAAGAAGTTGACAAGAGAAGGTATAGAGAAATGGTGGGGAAGCTTCTTTGCATAACTATAACCTGACTTGATATTGCCTTTGCAGTTAGCCGGGCAAGCCAGTTCATGGAACAGCTGAGACATGTACATATGGATGCTATATATATGATACTCAGGTATCCAAAATCATCTCCAGGCATGGGATTGTTGTTCAGAAAGGAAGCCAGTTTATCTGTTTCTGCATGTGCGGATGCTGACTATGCAGGATGCTTTAAGGATCGAAAGTCTACCTCAGGCTTTGCTGTGTTCGTGGGTAGCTCTCTAGTTTCTTGGAAAAGCAAGAAACAAACAGTTGTGGCTTTAGATCCAGTGCAAAATCTGAATATAGGGCTATGGCACAAGCAAGTGCGGAAATGATGTGGGTTCGAGCTATACTAGAAGACTTGCATGTAGATGTACCTCTACCCATGCAGCTACAGTGTGATAATCAAGCCGCATTGTTCATTGCCAATAATCCTGCCTTTCACGAGAGAACCAAGCATATTGAAGTAGACTGTCACTACACCAGAGACATGATCCAGAAGGGACTGATTTCTACTTCACATTTTAGTTCTGGGGAGTAGACTGCCGACATCTTCACCAAACCGTTACTCAGAGGACCATTCTAGAAGTGTACTTCCAAGCTGAGCATGATCGATATCTATGCTCCATCTTGAGGGGGAGTGTCGAAAGAATTACGTAGTCTGTGTACCGTTTGTGCCTTTTTATTCTTCTATGTTCCGTCTTATGTAATTTACCCATGGGTTTTCTCTATATAAGAGACCCTAAGGTTCTCTGGAATAAACAACAACTCTTATCCTTCCAACATAAACAATGTTTATAGTCACTCTACTACCTAGGTATATATCTATTGCGTTCTCTTTCCATTCGCATCATGCATCTCCATTCCTTCCCATTTTTCTTTCTTTAATCTCACTTATTTTAAATATATCAAATTTAAACCCCATGAGCACCCTCTCCTATCTGGGAAAAACCAAGTCCTTTCTGTTCATGCCCTTAATGTTAACTTCTCCTTCTCTAGAAGGGTATGGAAAAATGAGATTGATCTGTACACTAGTTAATTATGCATGGAATGCCACAAGATCTCTCTTTTTTACTTAGAAATGAGTATGCGTATACCACTGAAATATTGCTGTTGGGCTATCGATCTCTTAACGGTGAAGAATCAGATCTTTAAAGATATTTATGTTTTCACTACTGATTACATACTGAAAAATGACTTACTGTAGGTTCCCCCCGTGGCTCTATTGCCAAATTGTCTTGTGCAGCGAAAAGTGCTCTATCCATTTCGTAAGCAGGAAATGCTACTAATCTATATCTTTTGTGCAGATTTTTTATGGTATTAACGTGTGAATTATAGATACCCATCAAGTCATTGGAGTTGTGATTCTGCAGGTAGGAGGCACTGTCCTGGCTGCAAAACTCGCAATAGAAAGGGGTTGGGCTATAAATGTTGGTGGAGGCTTTCACCATTGTTCGGCTGAGAGAGGCGGCGGATTCTGTGCATACGCTGATATATTCTCTTTGCATACAATTTGCATTTGATCGCTTAAATATTTCAAGGTATAATACTGACAATTTTCATAATATTCAGCAAATGATACCATTTTTCTAGGTTTTAGGCAATCATGCATGTAAATCTTTTTTTCCTAGGTTTAAGGCAATCACACATGTAATATGCTGTATGAATTCAAAATTGTGCAGGGTTATGATTATTGATCTTGATGCTCATCAAGGGAATGGTCATGAAATGGACTTTGCTAGAGACAGTATGTTCTAATAAGTCTTAATTTAACTTCATGTAACTACCTTCCTAATTCACTAACTGTGATCTCACAGGCAGAGTTTCTATCCTGGATATATACAATGCCGAAATTTACCCCTTTGTAAGACACTACTTTTACATTGCTTAAATGACAAAACTGTTCTAAAAACAAAATTTTATTTCCCCCTTTTTATGTGCTGTCTTCAAATTATTAAAAGATCAAAATTATTAAAAGATCAATCAGGCATGTTTTCATTTTTGGCTAAAATACATTCTCTTTCAGGATTTCGAGGCTAAGGATTCCATTAGATGGAAGGTAGAACTGAAGGTAATCACTATATAATATTGCAATTGTGTACGAGGCATTTTTTTTATAAGGGGTTGCATCGAGGCATTGCAGCTCATGACTTGAGGCTTAAGTGCTATGATCTTGGCAAATTTTAAGTCGTGCATCGTGATCATGTAAAGTTAATTACATATAATGATATTTTGATTCTTTCTCACGTTCTTATAAAATACACGTAATGATTTGATAAGACTAAAGAATGATATGTTTGTTATTTCCTGTTTTATTTTTAGTCCCTTTTAATCAGGTTGACATTTTTAATATACAATGATACTTGTTTTTTTATCACCGTTAGAATTGGACAATCAAAACACACACAAAAATGGAGGTAAGGATTTACGTGTACGAAGAGGGAAAAACCATGGAGGCGTACAATCCCTAATTTCCATTGCTAAAGATTAGGGCGCTCTTCACTAAAATCTTAATTCAAATGAGAGGGATTTGTACAACATATGGAGGATGGGTAAACAATCCCTCATCCTAAGATCTGTTTACTCATATAAACACAATAACTCAACACTCTCCCTCAAGTTGGGCATACATATCCATTATGCTCAACTTGCCTACATTTAACTCAAATTGTGCAGTATGCAACCCTTTGTGAAGAGATCAACAACCTGATTGGTAGACTTCAGGTAAGGAAGACCCAACAATCCAGCATCAATCTTCTCATGGATGAAGTGTTTGTCAATCTCCAAATGCTTCGTTCTATCATGCATTACATGATTGTTGGTAAGGTTTTTTGCAGCCTTGTTGTCAAAAAACATTTTCATTGGCTTACTGACTTTGATGCCCAACTCATGGAAGAGAGTTTTTAGCCATAGAATTTTTGTATCCCATTCACAAAAGCACGATATTCAGCTTCAACACTTGATTTTGAAACCACATTTTGCTTCTTACCTCTCCAAATAACTAGATTTCCTCATGTGGAAAAACAATGAGAGAATGAAATTGCATACCTTATTCAAGAGGTCTAGGGGTCCTTATATAGGACGGAACCCTAGAGAGCTCAAAACTGAAAAAGTACATAAGTACCCCTAGAGGGGTTACAATAAGAAATACGAACTGTAAAATACATTACTAACACTCCCCCTGAAGTTGGAGCATATCTATTGTTGGAGTATGTGTGTTATACGCCACTTATGGTGTAGATGGGTAAATGGATCACTCCATGATCCATTTACCACATCCATTTGTTTAGTCCCACATCGACCGTCTGTGGGATGTGGAGACTCAGTGAGGGGTATATAAGAAGAAGCCCCACACCCTCTGTATCCAGTGAGAAAGTGCAATGCATACATCAACCCTTTGAGGCGTTCTCCCGTGGTTTCATCCCGCTTCTTAGGGAGTAGGCTTCCACGTTAAAATCCCACGTTCCATATTTCTTTATCTTTATTTCTAATACGCTTCTGCATTCCTTATTTTCTAACATAGTATCAGAGCGGGTTCGATTCTCGAGGATTTTATGTTCTTTATTTTTCTATTCGAGATTCAATTATCAAGAGCACATCAGTTCCGTTCGTGTTCATTTCGATTCTAGGGTTTCTAAGAAACCATAATTGTGTGAAGCTTGTAAAAGCGTCCGGGCAGATCTGAACATCCAGTTCTATCCTATTCGTCTATCCTCTTCCAGGCGACATAAGTAGATGGGTTCCCGACTGGGAACCCTAGTGGCATGTAATCGCCTCCATGGATGTCCAAGGATCTGAAAATCCGCTGCTCCGAGGATGTCGAGGAGGAGTTCCAGGACCTTGTCGATGCGAGCAAGCAATCGATGCAAGTCAGCGGTGCAACATCTTCCAGTTCGCCTGGAGGTGAGCGCGACTGGAGGCGGATTTTCCATCTCGATGCTCAGGCAGAGCGTCTCCTTCTGCAGGCATTATCTCCTCTCCAGAGCTCCTCACCCGACTCCTCTCGCGTCGTTCCTCATCCGCATGCGGCGCAAGACAAACCGCACCAGCAACATCCATCATCGCGCACCTCCGCAGTGGAAACACGATGGAGCCGCCAGCCCTAAGTCATCCTCCAGGCCCAAAGCCCTCCGCCTGAAGCCTTAGCTCCACCGTCAGGAGGTCCTCCTCCTTCCTGAATGGATGCGACACTACCTCCAGATCCAGGCAGCGCACATCAAGCGCCATCAGTAGGCGCGACACCCCAGCATGCGATCTCCTACTCGGTCTGCTCCAGCATATGAAGCCCCTCCTTCACCGGTCCTCCTTCCATGGACTCTGCCTCCGCTCCTTCGGCGGCGCGAGCCCTTGGTTTCCTCCAACAACGGATCTCTCTAGAGCAAGAGCCCCTATCGGGGCGGTGATCGTTCGAGATAGGGGTTCCCACCTGGGGAACCCTAAATAAGGGTTGGCTAATATGGGCCGGAGTTTAATTTTTTTCTTTTCTGCTGCTATTGTAAGCCCTGAGATGGGCTGGAAAAAAAGGAGGGAAGAGATGGGCGGAGAGTTAAAAAAAGAATTGGCTATAATAAAAAACTCCCAAAATGGTCGACGCCATTGTTGTCTGACCAGTATGGGAGAAAGGGGAAGTATTGTGTAGAGTTCTACGTCTATGATGATTCCAGTTCAGATTTAGATTCTCCAATCAGAGGCAAGCCAGATTTTCCAGACTCTACAATTTTCACTTTTAGGCTTGACGTTCAGATTCCAAGTCTTCAGTCAGATGTACACATGTTTGCCATCATTTGTTGTGGTTCCTGTCTTTTATTTTGGTCAGAGTTTTCATATATTCCATAGGGACTCCAGAGTAGAGAACCCATTCCCTATGCCATCTGGGCTAGGATTTTCATGTGGTTTTATAGGGACTCCAGAGTAGAGATCCCATTCTCTGAGCCAATATGGGAGACCCAGTTCTCTGACGAGGAGACTTTTTCAGACTCCATTCTCTAACGACAGTGGACTCCACAGCTTTTCAGTTCGGCCCTTTCAGAGATGGAGCAGTTGTCCACATGATGTGGTGGGCCAGACTTCTCCAAGTGGAGACTCATTTCCACTTGCAGTGACTCTGACAGATGCAGTACAGAGCACATGCTCTCCGACGAGAAGATTCAGTTTAACTCACACTCCAGCCCGTTTGTCCTCCTCACCTGCATGGCATGAGAAGCAACGTCCTCGATAGCAATCGACAATTGTGCGCGTTGAGTTGATATTGTCCGTAGTGTCCTGTAACGTGAATTTGAGATTTCTTTCTGTTTGTCCAAGTTGAGCATTACATGCATCAACCTGAGGGGGAGTGTTGGAGTATATGTGTTATGCGTCACTTATGGTGTAGCACATCCAGTTGTTTAGTCCTACATCAATCATCTGTGGGATGTGGAGATTCAGTGAAGGTTATATAAGAAGCCCCACACCCTTTATATCTAGTGAGAAAATGCAATGCATACATCAATCCTTTGAGGCATTCTCCCGTGGTTTCATCCCGCTCCTTCGGGAGTAGGGTTCCACGTTAAAATCCCACGTTCCATATTTCTTTATCTTTATTTCTGATACGCTTTCGCATTCCTTATTTTCTAACATCTATCAATCATGCCTAACTTGGAAGTTATCCATGAGAAGTGCTTCTTGGGTAAAGCATTCGCGAATACGTCTGCAAGCTGAAGATCAGTTGTGATGTGAGGAATTGTAATCTTGCCAATTCGTACGATGTCACTAACAAAACGACAGTCAGTCTCTATATGCTTGGTTCACTAATGGAACATAGGATCCAAGGCAATGTATATAGCAGATTTGTTGTCACAATATAGTGGAATATGAATGGTGACAACAATACAGAGTTCTTGCAGGAATGTCAATAGCCACGTGATCTCACATGTAGTCTGAGCTGTCGCCCTGTACTATGCTTCTACAATGGATTTGGATACAACAGTCTATTTCTTGCTCCTCCAAGTCACAAGATTTCCTCCAACCATCATAGCATATCCTGTGGTGGAGCGACGATCCTCATGTGTACTTGCATAATCAGCATCATCATAGGCAATAACATCAGTGTAGCCATTTGCCCCATAAAAGAGGCCACATTCTGGAGATTCCTTCAAGTATCGTTGGATCTGGAGGACATCCTGCCAGTGATTGTAGCAAGGTTGCTCCATGTGTTGTCTAGCTCTACTCACTACGTAGGAAATATCTGGTCTGATGACAGTGGGGTAAAGGAGTTTGCCAACCAAGCTTCTGTATCACATAATATCTTTGAAGACAGGATCGAAGGATGTGGAGTGTTTTTTCTTCGGATCTGCAGGAATACCAGAGGGCTTGCATCCAAGTAATCCAGCTTCAGTAAAGATGTCCAGACAGTACTTGCTATGTGAGAAATGAAGTCCCCTGTAGTGCATAGTACTTCTATGCCCAAGAAATAGCATAGTGGACTAAGGTCCTTGGTGACGAACACCTTCTGGAGAAAGGCCTTGGTCTCTAGTACCCCTTTATCATCATCACTTCACCTATGACAATCATGTTATCCACATAAACAACAAGTATGGCAGCACCGGTTAGTCATCTTCTGACAAACATAGAGTAGTTAGAGATTGTTCTCTGGAAGCCAAACTGCTAATTTCTACACAGTCTGTCGAACCATGCCCTTGGGCTCTGCTTCAAACCATATGCCTTGCGAAGTCGACATACACACCCCCTTGACTTCGTAACCAGGAGGCTGCATCATGTACACATCTTGCTCGAGATCGTCATACATGAATGCATTTTTCACATCTAGCTGAAAGATAGGTCAGGTCTTATTTGCTGCCACTAAAAGAATAGTCCTTATAGAACCCTCCATGCAACATGTTAGAATGTCTCGAAGTAATCAACTCCAGATATCCGTGTAAAACCTTTGGCCACAAGATGAGCTTTCAATCTGTCAATGGACATGTCTGGCGACTGCTTGGTTGTAAAAATCCATCTTCAAGCTACAAGTCTAGTCCCCTTGGGACACTGTACAGGATCCGATGCCCCTCTTGAATTAAGAGCATCCATCTCCTAATTCATGGCCCGTTGCCATCCAGAATCCTGCAAATTTTGCAATGCACTATGGTGGTCTATCGGAATGGAAATAGTTATGAGAGCATCTGCATATCTTTTGTCAGTGTATGATAAAATAGCAGTAGAAGTGAAATGAAACATGGGATGAAAAGTACATTGCCTCTTAGTTCTGGTAGAGCAATGGGAAGCTCCCGAGGGTCATTCGGGACAGCAGTGGAGGGGGCACTTGAAGAAGGCATATCATCCTGCAACAAAGGGACATGTAACAGAACATTTGGTGGTGTAGACATTAGCTTGTGCTTATAGACAATGGGTGGAGGAGGGAGATCCAGAGGAATATCTGTAACAGATCGAGTCTGGTTTGCTAAAAAAAGGTTACATCTGCAGAGATATAATAACGATACCCAGTAGGATCATAACACATGGTCTTTTTGAGTACGAGAATAACTAAGAAAAACACATTTAATTGCACGAGGAGATAGTTTGTCGGCAGTGTGAACTATGAACAAAAGCCCCACATCCAAAGATTCTCAGAGGTAGAGGAAAGGGTGACTCAGTAGGGTATAACAAAGAGAACGACATGGAATCATGTAGTACAATAGAGGGGACTCTGTTGATAAGATGGACGACAATAGGAACAACCTCACCTCGGTAGGTTTTAGGAACTTTTATCTGGGTGAGAAGGGGGCAAGCAATGTTTAGTAGATGTCTGAGTTTCCTTTCCGCTACCCCCATTTTGCTGGGAGGTATACGAACATGAGGTTTGATGAATGATGCCCTGGGATGCAAATAAGTTTGTTAAATCATGTTAGGTGAATTCCAAGGCATTATAAGAACGAAAAACTTGAACACCAGTGGAGAAAATATTCTTGAAATAATGGAAGAAATTCGTAACAATATTATTAAATCTCCGAACACTTTTTTAACAAATAAACCCAAGGTGATTGACTATAATCAATAAAAATGATAAAATACTTATGTCCACTCAAAGTACAGATTAGACAAGCATCTTCTACGTCAATCGCTCCACCCCCTGCCGTAGAATGGGACTCCAAGTCCCATCTAGACCGCTTGCTCCTGCCTCTACTCTCATCGCTGGATCAGATCCTAAGGATTTGATCTGGATCGTCTGCCCGCGCTCTAATCCTAACCGTTGGATCGCGAGATCAACAGTTAGGGCTTTGTCTTCCTCCTCAACGTCTCCCCCTCTCCCAACCGTTTCACCTAACAACACTCCGACCCCTTCCATCTTTTTGCCGTCGCCTCACCCTCTCTCTCCTCTATTGAACGTTCCCTCCACGTAAACCCGACGTCCGTGACCTTCGCCAACCCATCAATGACCCTCGTCATCGCGCCACCTTCCTCGGGCAACTGTTGCAAATCACCTCCTGTAATGTCCGACCTCCGCCTATAAAACCACCTCCGCCGCCGCATGTCACGGGGGTCCACCAATTCAGAGTTAGATCCCTAGCCCTCCTTCGCCTTCCTGTGACAGACGTAGGTCGGAGGAGGGTCATCATGGCCTCCTTGCTCCGGTGTCAACCCATGGTCTCTCCGGCCATGTAGCGATCACCCCCGACGTCGCTGGACACCGAGGAACGACTGGCCTCGTCGTGCGAAGACCCGAGGTCCTTTGGACCTCATCCCAAGCCATCTCCGACCGCCATTCCTCTCCTATCCTCTAGGTACTTCTTCCCCCTGGTTTTTCTTCATTTTTCTCTTAATTTTCTCACCATACACGGCGATTCCTGCCGCCACCTGATCACCCATTTAGCTCCGCCACTCAACCACCATCTTCGCCGCACCCTCCGCTCACTTTTCCCCTTCTCCACAGCCTGCTCACCCCCCGCCCCATCTCCTTCTTCGCCTCGCCGGAGAAGGAGCTCCGATCCTCCATTCCTCCGCCCCTACAGGACTCCACTCCACTCACCTTGCACGCACGCACTGCTTCGGCTATTCCTAACTCTATTTACATCAATCTCTTCAATGGCCGGAGTTGCAAGCCCTGCTCCGATCGCTACCTCTATCTCTGGTGGATCTTCGTCGTCAGCAACACCAAGCCGTCCCCGCGCCTTCTCCGTCGTCAGAACTCCAACACCAAGGCTTCCAGGAGCTTCATCAATTATCGGATAGACGAAGGGAGCGTGGTGGAGCTTGGGGGAGGTCACCGGAGCGCAACCTTCTCCGGTGATAGACGACGGAGCACGAAGAGCAGGTGCCGTCCGATCCTCACGATTGGGCGACACAGATACAACCACGTGTCCTCCCCAGCCTCCATTTCTAACCAACAGGCTCGAGTGAAACGAGCCACCTTCCGAATCACCTTCAACTGCCACGTGGCCCGAAGCTGGTCGTCTCCCGAGCCTGGCCCCTCACATGCATGGCACGTGAGGGCTGGGTAAATTACATTACCGACTCTGAAACTTTGGGATATTACATTTAGCCTCCAGGCACGTGCCTCGCGTGCGCGCCTAGGTTAATTTACAGGGAGGTCCAGCCAAGTTTGTTATTTGCAAAGATGTCCCTGCACACAATGGAAAATTTATAGAAGACTCCCTCGAGTTTTGCTATTTGCAAATAGGTCCCTCTAGGGACCTATTTACAATATTTATCTTTAGTTTCTCTTGTATTTTTATTACACCTAGGCCCTTTCACTATTTTATTCATATCTTGAGCATTTTAGATCCAAATTGAAGGATTTCAGTTTCATTTCCAAGCTTATTTGATTCCCTATCTAATGACATGTTTAATTTCTTTATTTGACACTAAATTGAATGTGATGATTTTTAATGAAATATAGTATCTCTTGTTTTATAAATCTTTGCCATTAGTGGATGCTTGTTCTTGATTTTGATGCTCGATTTGACTCTGAAATTGACCCTTAATCAATTGTTCAGGGATTTGATATTTTTAGGGCTTATTTGTACCTTCTTAAATTGCATGCGTGGCATCTCACTTTTAATTGCATTTAGAAATCAAATAAAAAGACATGAATCATTCCTTGCATTATTTCATCCGCATATTATTTTGCATCTGCATGAAAACCTAGGACTAGAAAATATTCCCTCTTGAATTAAACAATAATTTTCGATAAATGACGAAGAGGCTCGTGTCCATGTGTTTGATCTTGGTATACTTGCCAAGTAAAATAACTTCCATATATTCAAAGGTGTGGTTTTTGCATGATCCAAATTTGCCTCCTGTACTATGACGATTCGTTATTATTTAAGAGACAAATTTGCGATTCATTAGCCGACTTTTGCAAGCTTAACTGGTGTAGTAAGGGTAAGATAGATCAATTTTCCCACCAATCTTTGATACATTCGTTTTGCTGCATCATCAAGAAGCTCACTGTCCTCTTTATTTAATGTGTGACTTGCTTCAATGGGATTAGTAGTAGGCTTCCATCCTAACATTCCTCAATTCTTCAATAAGTCCAGAACATAACTCCGTTGACTTAGACACATTCCTCCTGGAGATCGAACCATCTCAATACGTAGGAAGTACTTTAACTTCCTCAAATCCTTCAATTCAAATTCTGTTGTGAATGTTTTCTTTATCCTGGAAAGTTCCCCTTTGTCATTCCTTGTGAGGATCATGCCATCCACATACACTAAAAGAATAGATCTTTTTTGCCATTCCTCCTTATAAACAAAGTGTGATCTCCATTCGCTTGGGTATATCCATTACTAATCACAAACACACGAAGACGTTCAAATCAAGCTCCTGGTGATTGCTTTAGTCCATACAATGATCTTTTTAGTTTACAACACTTGTCATCCTTCTTGAACCCGGGCGGTATTTTAATATACACTTCTTCTTTAAGATCACTGTTAGAAAATCGGAAGTGGAAACATGGAAAAAGGAATAAGCATCAAAGAAGAACAACGTGATTTTACGTGGAACCCTACTCCGTGAGGAACGGGATGAAACTACGGGAGAAGCCCTCAAAGGGGCATGTTATGCATTGCACTTTCTCATCTGATATAGGAGGCCTGGGGCTCTATATATAGCCTCCACAGAGCCTCCAAGTCCCACCACTGGTAGATGTGGGACTAAACAACTGGATGGGGTAGATGGATCCTGGAGGTATCCATTTACCCATCTACAACTCAATAGGCGCACTACCAAATACTCCAACACTCCTCAAGCTGGAGCATGCAATGCTCAGCTTGGACAAATAGAAAGAAACTCAACTCAACGTTACAGGACACTACGGACAATATCAACCCAACACGCACATTGCTGCAGTCGAGGACGTTGCTTCTCATGCCGTGCAGGTGAGGAAGACGAACGGGCTGGAGTGTGAGTCTGCTGAATCTCTTCGTCGGAGAGCATGCGCTCTGAACTGCGCCTGTCAGAGTCGCTGCAAATGGAAATGAGTCTCCTCGTCGGAGTACTCTGGCCCGCCACAATAATGTGGACAACCGCTCCATCTCTGAAGAAAAAGGGGCCAAAATGAATAAGGCCGTGGCTGTGCAATCCTCTTCGGAATCCACGGTCGCTGGAGAATGGAGTCTGAAAAAGTCTCCTCTTCGGAAAACTGGGTCTCTCCCATCTGGCTCAGAGAATGGTGCACTACTCTGGTGTACCTATGATACCACATGAAAACCCTTGCCAACATTGCATAGGGAATGGTCCTCTACTCTGGAGTCCCTATGGCTCACATGAAAACTCTGGCCTACAAAACAAGAAAGGATGGGGACCTCTGAACTGATGGCATACATGTGCTCATCTGAAAATGACCGCAAACTCGTGCGTGTCTGAAAATGAGTCTCCCTCTGGAGAAATAAAAAATGGACCTCAACATGGAGTGCCTCGAACTTGGACTCTGACCAATCTGTCGAGTCGGAATCTGCGCATCAAACTGAGACACGGAATCTGAACTTCGAGTCTGGAATTGCGCATGGAAAATCTGAATTTGAACTGTAGAGTCTGGAAATCTGACTTGGTCTGTAATCTGGAGTTTGGAAAATCTGGATCTGACTTGGACCTGTGACTCTACACATATACTCCCCCTTTCTCCCATACTTGTCGGAAAATGACATCGACAAAATTGGGAGAAGACAAGATAAATGGGGGTATAAAATACCAATAAGCCGTTCACAAATTTTTCGGCTTCTCAAATCATAAATATCATTTGGCCGTTTCAATATTTTTTTTGGCTCCTTTTTTTCTCGCATTTTTTTTGCATTTTGTGTATGACTTTTTTTCTATTGTACACGTCTCTTTTCTTTTCCTCCTTTTTTCCGCATTGCCCCCCCTTTTTTTTAAAATTTCAGCTCAAATCGAGCCCAAACACAAAGCGCCCCTCCCTTTTTTTTAAATCAACATGCATCCCTCCGTCTTATTAGGGTTCCCATTGGAACCCTTCTCTTGCAATTGAAAAAGAATAGCCGCCGCCTCTGGAAAGGAGAACGCACGTCGTGCGAGACTGGAACTCCCCTTCCCGCTGGAGGTTTGGGTTGCCTGCAAGATCGTGAGAGAGGGGGCTTCGCACTGAAGACTCGCGGGTTGCGCCTGGGGTTTCTCGACGCTCGCCACCCCCTTCTGGGGTTTCTCGATGCAAGGGGTTGCCTGGAGAACGTTGCAACCGACGCGAGTTGGAGGAGTCTCTGGGCGGTGCACCCGCAACCGACGCGATGGCGCAACAAGATGCGCGCGGGAGAGAGGCGCCTCTGGGCGGAAGAGGCTGCGCCGCCTGGGAAGGAAGGCACACCGCCTTCGCGCGAGGAGGTCTGGAAAGCTGCGGTGGTGTTGCGATGGCTTGGAGGGTAGCCGTGGTGGAGGAGCTCCACCTGGAAAGGAGCACGGGGGCTCCGTCTAGGCGCGTCTCTTGGGATGCGGGCGCGTTGAGTGCGTCGCCTGCCTTGGTTTATGTCGCTGAGGACTGCAGGTGTGCGAAGACACGCTAGAAGGCCTGCTGCCCGCCTGGAGTCCCTGTAGGGCTCTGCCACCTGACGCAGTTGCTGGAGATGACGAGATCTGCGGGGTAGGGTTGCGACTAGGGCACGCATGGTGCACCTATGCCTAAAGGCAGCCTACGCCTGAACAGAACAGTGCCATTGCAACCCTAACATGAACTTGACGATTTCTGAAATGCAGAGCTCACTCCAAAATAATATTCGGAATAAAAATCTTCAGAACTTTAAGAATCTCCAAGAACTACATATCGAGACTCGAACAAATAACGAACATGAAAATCCTCGAGAATCGGCCCACTCTGATACCATGTTAGAAAATCGGAAGCAGAAACATGGAAAAAGGAATAAACATCAAAGAAGAACAACGGGATTTTACGTGGAACCCTACTCCGTGAGGAGCAGGATGAAACCACGGGAGAAGCCCTCAAGGGGACATGTTATGCATTGCACTTTCTCATCTGATACAGGAGGCCTGGGGCTCTATATATAGCCTCTACAGAGCCTCCAAGTCCCACCACTGGTAGATGTGGGACTAAACAACTGGATGGGGTAAATGGATCCTGGAGGTATCCATTTACCCATCTACAACTCAATAGGCGCACTACCAAATACTCCAACAATCACCATTTAAGAAAGCATTTTCACATCTAATTGATTCATTTTCCAGGAAAAATGAGTTGCTAGGCAAATAACAACTCTAACCGTATTCTTCTTTCCAACATGAGCAAAAGTATCAAGGTAGTCAATCCTATATTTCTGATTGTATCCTTTAGCCACAAGGCAAGCTTTGAATATGTCAACAGTCCCATCAACATCATATTTAATCATGTAGACCCATTTAGAGCCAACAAGTTGAGAACCTATGGGTATCAACAATATCTCAAGTATTTTTTTTGACCAAGGCGTCCATTTCTTCCTTCATAGCATCGACTCATTTCGGATCTTTTTGGCTTCGTCAATATTTTTGAGAATATGATGAGCATCGAGACAGGTAATAAAGCATTTATATCTGGAACTGGGCGTAAGCAACAAAGTCTTCCAATGGATATCGAGTAGAGGTGCGAACAACTCTAGTAGCCTTTCTCATAGCAATGGGGCGATCATCCGATAAATTATTGTCATTATCAGTATGAATACTAGAAAGAAGAGGAGTAGTTGCAGAGTTTTCATTACCTAGATCACATGGTGAAAGGCTGACATCATGATTAGATGAAAAGTTGACATTATGGTTTGGTATCATCTCTTCTCTAGTCTCCACCACATTATCCGGTTCTTTTCGTCTGCTATAAATTTGTCCAAATTTGCCTTTATCCCATTATCTTTTTCTCTATCTTGCTCACTGCCTTCACCTACATAAGTAGTCTCCTGTATGTCACGAAGAAAGTAAATCCCATTCTCATTTTTCTCAACATCTGTACTTGTAGAATCCCCCTGAAGATAACTTATAGGGAAGTATGACCCACTCTCAAAGAAAATGACATCCTTACTCACATGAAGACAATGCACCACTAGGTCGTAACATTTGTATCCTTTTTGTATTCTAGAATAGTCAAGAAAGATGCACTTCGTATCCCTTGGATCCAACTTTCATCGACCGGTCCAGAGTTATGAAGAAAGCAGACATATCCAAAAACACGTCGGTCCAAATTTAAAGGAGACACGTTCATATGGATGATAGAGAAAGGAGTTCTCTTTTAAATCACGACAGAATGTGTTCTATTGATCAGATAATCAACATTCAATACATCTTCTCCCTAAATTTTTTTGGCAAATTCCGTTGGAGTAGGAGTGCTCTGGTGACATTCGACAAGTGACGACTTCTTTTCAGCAACCCCGTTCTCTTGAGTTGTGTAACTACATGAGGTTTCATGAATGATACCCTTCTCATCATGTAGGTATTTTTCCATGTACTCCTTGGCATTATCAGTCCTGAGCGTTCTTACTATAGTTATATACTGAGTGCTAATCATATTTATAAAGTTCTTTACAACGATAAAACCTCACTTCTATGTTTTAAAAGGTAGAGATAAGTAC